>JAYMTA010005640.1:0-11185 GCA_036897625.1 Pelargonium cotyledonis | reverse complement strand
TACACTCTATTGAGAGAGAAACACTTGAATTGTTGTTGCTCTGGGATGATAAATGGCAGAGCCAAAGCCTCCATTTTATAGAAAGAGAAATGGACACTGCACTGCTGTCAATTTGACAAAGCAGAAGCCAAAGTTGAAAACGGAAATGAGGTTGCTGCAGCTGTATTTGACAAGAGCCAACAACCCATTCTTTGTCAAAACTATCCCTTAATTCATGAGATATGTCATTACCCATTCTTTCCACATTTTTCATCTTTTCTTTCAACAGTGGGATGGTTTGGATTTAATATTTTAACACACACATATAGATTTATTTAATTATAATTTTGTTTAATTAGACTTTTCTTATTGTTTATATATGTAATCAGATTGCATCTAATTACATATTATAAACTATATATAATAGTAAATATGTCACACTAACTAACTTCTTCTTAATTTTTCTCAAAATAGAAAGATACTCCCAACATTCCAAAATGAGTGTCTTATTTCCATTTTTTGCAAAAATTAAGAATTACAAGATGCTTTAGTGTGTTTCCAATATAACCCTCACTTTCCCCATGTGTACCCCATGTGCACCCATGTGCATAAGTGATAAAAGTAATATGGGAAGAACATTAATATAATAACACAAAAATAGAAACAAGACACTCATTTTGGAACAAATAAATTAGACAAACAAGACACTCATTTTGGGACGGAGGGAGTATAAGAGTTTGAAACTATAATGTATCTCATTCTCAAACATTCCTAAAGTTATGTGGTCAACCCTTTTTCTTTACGGTCGATCTTTTCTCTATCTATCAATCATTTTCACTTTATCCATGGTTGATCATTATATGTGATTATTGACAAACATCAGGTCATCATTTAATTATGTGGTTGACATTTTCTCTATTAATCAATCACGTTATTCTTCTCCATGGTTGACTGTCATGTGTAATTATTGGTAAACATATATATCAGGTCATCATCTAACTATGTGGTTGACCATCTCTGCTTGTGGTCAACATTTCTTCATTGATCGATCAACTTTTATTTTCATATGGTCGACCCTCGTATGTAATTATTAGAAAGTATCAAGTCACCATTTAACAATGTGTCCAATTACAATAAATCACACTGAAGCCTCCTACCTCCTATAAAAAAAAAAACTACCGCATGAGCTCATGTAAACTTGAAATGCCTGGAAGTCGATCCTGCAAAAGCTCACAACCATACAGTTTCTAAGGTTAATATTGAAAAAAAGACTTTCAGACTCCAAAATGTTTTGCATAATTGTTGTGGGAGCTCCTTTTCTGTAGTATCTTCAATTTATTGTAACCGATCGCTACTTCTGTTTTTCAAATATCAACACTCATCTCTCAAATATTACAACATTAACAAAAGTCAATTAGGTTCCAATTGAACATATATTAGCTAACATTTGATTCTGTTTGTATCTTTTGGAATTGTGTATCCCATAACTTGACATCTCTAAGTGCCTTGTGTCGAAGAAGTGGCATTGGTGAATGTAAGTCTAAATGATGAGACATCTAACCATAGGAGTCTCTAACTTGTAACAACATTTAGGCATTTCCGTTTACGAAATGAAGAAATGCATTACAAAGTACCAAAAGATTAAAATTCACATATTCAAAATCCGTGTGTACACGAGTTGAGTTTTCCATTTTCCGATTAAGCTGAGATACAATAACAATAGTGTGATAAGTAACCGCTTCAGGTCATGACCAACATAACCCATCATATTGCGAAGGCTTGAGTTCGGATGAAAAAGGAAGAAAATTTGATATATGAATTCCAATTTGCTGACAACTACTTATCAAATGATTCTTTGGAAATGTTTATCGATAAAATGGTTCTATATTTATATGAATCCGTACCATTTCCTCCACATAAATTTTGAATTTTGCTGTCCGATTCGGAGCAAATCAAATCTCATTCTAAAATCCATATCAAATGCAACGAATTGTCTATTAGAGAGGAATTCACCACAAACATGAATTATAAACATTGATCACACCCATGTTTAGACAAGAAACACAATACAATGTTTTAAACCAATAAAACTGATGCACTTATATGTCTGAATAATCCGCTCATGAAAGCGTTACAAGAGTATCGGGAACCAATCCTACATAGATTACATAAATTCAAACACTTTCTCTATTGAAATACCAATTATTTACTATGTCTTGTCCATGTCACCTCGCAAATAATAACCGTCAACAAACGAGTTATAAGAGTGTAAAAAGTAGAGGCACAACGCATCAAGTCGATTTCAATCATCAAACAAACTATCATTTCATTCAATGACCTTCGAGCTTGGCATCACGAGGATTAATGATACTTTACACAGCCTACGAATCAAGGAAGTGTAAGTAACATCATCAAAAGAATCTCTCCTGCCGACCATTTTAGAGAAGAGATTTTTTTTCCATTTTCCGAAGAAGCTGAACGGTGGAGCAGGTGTTCATACGCTTGAACAACCCTTTAACATTGGTATTGTAAGTAATCACATCAGGTGATTGCAAAATCAGCAAAAGCCACCATTTTGCAAAAGCCTAGGAAATCAGTTAAAACAAAATATGAAAATGAGTTCAAATGCAAGAAAAAAAAAATGTCGATAAATTAATCCAATTTGCTAACTATTACTAGACCTTAATAATCCACAAAATCCTATACCATAATGTAATAAAATCCTTACTTCTAATAGGAGTTTGTTATCATTGCAAAACATAAAATTTAACATGGTTCTTGATCTGAAAACTGAGATTTGGTGGAGACAGATTTTAAAAGGTCGTTAACAAGCTTATCGATTGGGTTGTTGAAGACAACCAAATATTAAAGAAACTGAAATTGCTAGAATAAAAACAAGCCGTACCTTAATCTGTAGAGGCAAATCCAAAAACACCATTAGAATCTAAGCAACATCTGTCTTGTAATGGGATGCTTCGTATTTATAGCGGCTCTAAGCTTTAGGGCGAACAAGTGCAACATCAACTACTCGCAGAACCAAACGACATTGTTTCATCAACTACTTATTTCACAATGGATCTCTTTCACTTTTTAAAAAACAAAATATTTATTATTTCATAATTATATATTGGGCAAAATGCATATCACCCCTATGGAGTATTGACTTATTCTAAAGACGGCGCCACCCGTGCAAATTTTGCATATGACTCATCAAAACTTGCAAACAGTCTTTTCTGTTATAACATCATTAGTCCTCTATACTAAATGACTAAGATATTTCTAATTTAGAAATTTCAGCCAAATAAGTCCTTAAGCTTGAATTTAAAAAAAAAATGAACATTCATGGCCAGGACATCTCTGGCGAGCCCATGGCCGATTCTATCTCCGGCACCACGAGCACGACCACCATGCCTCCGACCACAGCGATTCGACGACCAGACATGGCCTTCTTCATGGTTGATGGGTTGTCTCCGAGAAGATCGAGCCACCTTCGATTTGCTCTCTCTCGGCTCCATCGACGGCAAGCATGATGGACACAGTGCTAACGAAGATGGACAGAGGCGTGACTAGCGACGAAGCTGTAGACAACGCGACTGGCGATGGAGGAGCAGATGGCGTAACTGGCGAGCACGAGCACGACGTTCAGATTTGTTCCAGATCTCTGGTCCTCCATCGCCGGCGAGCACGGTCTTCTCCACATTGGCGAGCACGGAGATGGACGATTTGACGACGCCTACGCACCGAGATTTGGCGTGTCATCTTCTCCGACAAGCTATGGGGTTCGACCTCCATTGACGACGGCGTGGACGCCTCCGACCTCCATTGATGGCGAGCAATTCTACTCGACGACCACCGACCACGGCTGGTCCAGCTCCGACGACCATGACTGAGATCGGTTCAACTGCTCTAATTTTTTTTCTTCAGATTTGGTTCTATTTGGTATAAGTTTGTGTTATTTTGGTTTTATTTAAGTTTAGCTAGGACTAGTATTGGTTTGATTTTGTATTCATTTAGGTTAAAGTTCATAGTCGACCGAATCTTTAATTAATTCAAGAACATAAAGGAAATAGTAGTTTGATAATTAAAAAAAATAACGCATCACGTTAGCGGAAGTGCAAGTTTTGGTAGGTTATGTGCAAAAGTTTGCACTGGTGGTGACATCTTTGCAATAAGTCAATACCCCATACGGGTGATATGCAATTTGCCCTATAAAAAACTATACATGAAAAAATACTTTTCCATTTTTTTTATGGTTTGGTTTTTAATTAAGTATTGTATTATTTGAATTATTATAAACTATTTTTATTAATTAAATCCACTCAATCAGTTATAACTGATTTTCAAGTGCCACGTTCCCATTTGTTGACACGTAATCATGCCCGTAGTCATTCACATGAAACAACTGCAACTGGTTGTGTGACATGCACAAGTGAACTCTAGATCTGACATGCGTGACAGTGTGTCAACAGATGACTTGACACTTAGAAACTAATTAGAGCCAGTTGAGTGAACTTAACGACATGTAAGTCCATGAAAAACAAATCAATTTAACCAAAAAATAGTTTATATATTGAGGGACAAAATTTTCATATTAATATATTTGTAATAAGTGTGTGTATAAGGTTAGAGAAAGTTTGAACTTATATTTTTAGACAATATGGACTACAAAATGATTTAAGCTTTAAAAATTAATACAGAAAATTACAAGAGGCACTCATGAGCATGTCACCTTTAATATTTGGCATCCTAAAACTTTTTTCCCCAACCTTAGAGTACCTGAACTATATTTAAATCTTTCTGTCACTGACACCGTTATCTTAAAGTTAAGATGACTATATTATCCTTTCATTTTAATTTTTCTTCATTTTTAAAATCTAAATATAATATGAAAAATTACAGGAGGCATCCCTGAACTTGACACCTTCAACACTTGGCACCCCTGAATTTTTTTCGCAACTTTAGACTACCCTAAGTATGTAAAAGTCCAACATATCATATCTCATCTTCTCCAAATGATAAACACCGGAGACCACCACCTGAGCAGCATTGGTACCTCTATCGTCGGAGCTATCTTCTCCATCCATAGCAGGCACAAACGATTTGACATTCTCGTTCTGCTTCTCAGATATGTACTTGCTGAAATTGGTTACATATTTCTAATTTTTTTTTTGTAATTTGATGTGTAATATGTTAATGAACTGTTATGATAATATAATGGAATCAACACAAATTTCATTCATAAGTTAAAAGGAATCAACTCAAATGAAATTTGGATTTTTTTTCCGGCGATATTATGAAGTTTTTTGCGAGTGTAAATTTTCCAACGAGTCTGAATTTTCCGGCGAATTTGGTGACAGTTTCCGTCAAATGTAACTGACGGAAGGACTCAAGCATTGTTCACATTAGCTTATAAAGTTGCGATTTTTATATTTTAAAAGAGTGTCAAAAGTTGAAGTTCATTGGTGCTGCTGTAGTTTCTTCGAAATAATATGTATTACCCTCGGTGATTGCAATTGTAAAAATATTAACCAGGGTTAATTTTTCATTAATCGATGGATGTCCTTCAATAAATAATAGTAGTATGTAATATGTCTTTCCATTGAGGCAAATAATAGCGCTTTGTGCCGTGGAACAGGAAGCCATTTTACTTCTTCTAGTTGTGGAATAGTTTTGGATCCGCAGGCAAGAACCAGATCTCACAAAGGTACAACATGTCATTTTTTTGGATCATCCTTTTCACCTTTTTGAAGATATTTGAATCATCGATAAAATATCATAAGTAGAGGCATATTAATAATTTTGGCACATTAAATTTTTGGGCTATTGATCATTTGTATATGTACATATATTTGTGCTTTTATAATATCAGATAATAATATATCAGTCCAGTTGAGTTCCATGGATCTTTCTTTGTACAAATCCAAGAAGGCGAACAAGGAGAACATGCTGAAGAAGCCATTCTTCAAACGAAACGGTGGTTTATTGCTCGAACAACTACTCAAGTCCACTAACAACCAAACCGGAAATGGTAAAAATTAAAGACTGAAATTTTCAGCTTCAAGGAGCTGGAAATGGCCACCGACAATTTCAGCAACAAGATTGGAGGAGGTACTCAAGGTTCGGTCTTCCTAGGAAAGTTGTCGGACGGAAGAAAAGTTGCTGTCAAGCAGTCCAAACTAGAAGCCGACGTCGAAGGTGATGTTGGTGAATTCATTAACGAGGTTGTCAATCTCTCCCAACTCAACCACCAAAACATCGTTAAACTCTTCGGATGCTGTTTGGAGACCGAGGTCCCTCGACTGGTTTACGAATTTGTTCCCAAAGTGGACTTATCGATCGTATCATCTCCACGACGAAGAAAACGACGGCCAGTTCTCGCTCTCGTGGGAGGCGCGCATAAGAATCGCCATTGAAGTCGCGCGCGGGAGCTCTTTCCGACATGCACTCCTCTCTTCACCTCTATCACCGGGACGTCAAGTCCGCGAATATACTGTTAGACGAGAGGTACAGAGCCAAAATAGCTGACTTCGGGATATCGAAATCGGTTGGTGTAAACCAAACGCATGTGACCACTAGGGTGGTGGGTACCAATGGGTACTTGGACCCTGAGTACGCGCAGTCGATGCATTACAGCGACAAGAGCGATGTGTACAGCTTTGGAGTGGTGCTTGTGGAGCTGTTGACGGGACGGGTGGCGGCAACGGGGATTACAATGCAGGACGGGTCTGTGAGGAGTTTGGGCGCACATTTCATTAAGTCGATGGAGAGCAACCGGTTGTGGAGTATTGTTGTGGCTCGAGGGAGGGAAAGATGAGGTTGAGGCACTTGCTACACTTGCGAAAACATGCCTGAATTCGAATGTTAGAGCACGGCCGAGAATGAGAGAAGTTGCCGGGGAGTTGGAGAGGATCAGAGCATTGACGCTGCATAGGGCTTCCAATTCATCTAACTAGCAGCTGCCCGGTCATGAAAATCGAATAATTATATATTTTATGATGGGAGAATGTTAATTTGGATGTAGTTTATGTAGTATTCATTTTGTTTCAAATTAATTAGTTTAATTACAGTTTGGTTTATTTCAATTTAGTTATGAAGTATGCCAAAATATATAGTTTCTAATAATTAGTCCATATATGTTGTTTTCTATTCTAATTTATTTATAAAGTTTGAGTAAGTTTCTGCAGTCAAAATTAATAACAATTAGTCTGTGCTCACAAAACTTATATTTTGATTTTCTTTAAATCAAATACTCACTCCGTCCCAAAATGAGTGTCATCCTTTTCATTTTGTAAAATAATTAAAAATAAGTTAGTTATTATAGTATAATATTTACTATTATATATATCCTTATGATCATGTGCTGAGAGATTCTAACAAACTTTTTATATGAATATTATTGACAATTCATGTATAACTAACTTATTAGAAAAGAAAACAAAACACTCATTTTGGGATAAAAATGCAAGAGAAACAGGACACTCATTTTGGGACGGAGGGAGTAAATGTTTACGGCGTCAGTGCATTACAATTTCATCCAATTTATTTTTGTTCTAATTTATCTTTCACATGATTTATATAGTTCACTCGGGGAATAGCTCGTTCTCGCCCCTAGAATCAATCAATAGAAGAGAGCGTACACACTTGAATGCATGAGCTCACTACACTTAATTAGCCTATCGTGTGCCCCATGCGTCTTTGGTAAGCTTTAGGCTCACTGCTTTACCACATAGCATCTTATGAGACCCACCGGACAAGTAACAAATCTTAATTAGCCTTGTGTGTGTCAAATAGATCAAACCTCTAACTAAACTTCCGAAGGACTTAGCATTTGTGAAGCATGCACCATCTTTCAGCTTAAATTTTTTATCCTTGTTTATAGGAGTTTACACTTTCTTGCAACCTAGCATCTTAAACTTCTCAAGAAGATCACCAAAACACATGATCACCTACACTGACTTCATTAGTTTCAGCAACTAAACTTGATACTCAATCATGCTGGCTGAATTAGATCATGGTTGTGAGTTGAGATCATGCTCACAATCACCACCTCTAGAACTAAACTCACAATCACCAAGTAATGTTGTAAGAAGCTCTGTTGGTAGAGCTTTGGCAAAGATGTATGCAAGTTGAGCATCTGCGTGACAGTATTGATTTGAATTTCCTCAGTCTTCAGTAATTTCCTGATGAAATGGAACTTTAACTGAATGTTTTTTGAGCTACCATGTGCTCTTGTATTCTTGGCAATAGAGATTGCAGATTTTTTTTATCATAGCTAGAACAACTCAGTTGCTTGAGTTTGTTTAAAGTTAAAATCTTCAAAAAGTCTTTTTATCTAGATTCATTGACAAGTTGTTGTAGTCCCTGCTATATATTCAGCTTCTGCAGTGGACAATGAAAATATGGGTTGTGTCTTTGAGCACCAAGAAATTGCTCATGTGCCAAGGTTGTAAATATTTCTTGTTGTGCTCTTTCTATCACCAAGACAAGCTCCCCAATCACTGTATGAGTAACCCTTTAATATACCAAAGACCATAATTTACAGTCGTTGATAAATATCTCAAGATCTCTTTTGCTGCTCCATGATGAGTCTTCAAAGATGAACTCATTAACCTGGAGACCACCTCTACTGCAAATGAAATGTCATGCCTTGTGTGTGTGTTAAATAGATCAAACCTCTAACTAAACTCCCGAAGGACTTAGCATCTGTAAAGCCTGCACCATCTTTCAGCTTCAATTTTTTACCCTTGTTCATAGGAGTTTACACTTTCTTGCAACCTAACATCTTAAATTTCTCAAGAAGATAACTTGCATACTTCTTTTGAGGAACAAATATTCCACCTTTTCTTTGCACGACCTCGAGCCCTAAAAATAGTGGAGCTTTCCATGATTAGTTATCTCGAATGTCTTCATCATGTTATTCTTAAAGTTATTAAGAAGATTTGGATTTGTCCCAATATAAAGAATATCATCTACATAAAGACATACAACAAATAATCTGCTTTACCTTACCCACATTGTCACAATAAACCACTGGAACTTGAGGAAAAGTGACTCCAAGTTCAGCTAGAATGGAACTTATCCAACTCAATTCAGCAGCGGTAGCGGCAACAAATCGATATACAGCCTCTGTGGATGATTGAGCTACAATGTGTTGTGACGTCAGTCAAATAGTGATAAAAATAGGGTTGTCGAACCACAGGAAAGGAAAAACCAATTGACCAAAAATAGCAACTCAAAAATTAAAATATTTTGATTTTCAGTGAGGAAATTGCTTTGCAGAATGTAAAATGAAGTAAACTTGGAAAATTGTTGAGAATTTATCAATGAGAAAGAAATCTAAGAATTCAGGGTTCACCAATTACATCAAGGTTTAGGGTCACATGCATGAATTAGGGATATGCAAGCGATTCTACACAAGCTGTGCAAACTCTCTCTCGAGGCGAGTGCACATCTTGTTGTACCCTAAATTAATCGATCCCTCGTAGGAGACTTCGGGCACGACAAACCATTAAGATGAATCTCTAATGCCTCACGCTAAGAATAAACTCTATCTCTAGGCGATTACCTTAGTGTGTTCAATTGATCAGATACAGTCAATGAAGTGTCTTTCACGAGGCTAAATCATTGACATAATATCAAGTTTAAATCTCTTCAATACAAGCTTTAAGCTTGGATCAATTGAAGCACTATGAGTTTTCGTTCATGACATTCAACCTGTGAAAACCTAATAATTAGCTACACCCATCATCTTCAGATCAAGAGGGTTTAGTTACTCATATTCATGCAACAAAACCAAAACAAGATTGAAAACAAGCAATGCGTTCAATAGAGTTGAGTAACGTTACACAAATTATCGAACGATCTTGATTACAAACTTCAATCTCCAAGGTTCCAAAACTATCAACTAGAATAGGATAAGATATAATAATAGTGTTTTTACAAGTCCTAAATACTCAAAAGTATGAAAGAAACTCGGATTTTGACTTTTGGAATCGCAGGACACGACCGCGGCACGACCTGTGCAGGTCGTGTCACGGGTCATGTTACCAAATGAGTCGATGGCACAACCGGTGGCACGCCCCCGCAGGTCGTGTTGGGTGCACAGTTATGAAATTGCATCCTGAGCGACCCACCCAGATCACGTCACAGCCCACGTCGCCTCTGATCAAGTCGTCTTTAAGCTCCCGAAACTATTCAAAAGCCATCCTTAATCCTTCCAAAGTCCCTAAAACATATATAAAAGGCCTGCAACACACTAAAACACTCGAAAACACATCAAATCTAATAAAATAACATATAATAGATAAAACATAATAAATCAGAACAAATATAAGATAAAAACGGGGATAAAACATCATAAATATCAATGTAAATGCGCACGTGTCAAACCCCCCACACTTGCCATTTTCTCGTCCCGAGTAAACGAAAACTAAACTAAACTAGTAAAGCAATAAAGATAACTCACTTTCGTAGAGGACACGATTTCACTTAACACGTGCAACAAGCCGTCAAACCACTAGGTTCCCCCTTAGTGGACGAGTTTTGTCTCATGAGGGTTTTAAAAAGGCATACCCACAAAGTCTCAACAATATACACTGCGCTACATTACACTAACAAGAAACTAAAAACAAGAAATGTAAAGTCTTTTTGGTTTTGTCCATTTCAATCAAACATACTATACACAAACAAGTGTTCCACAAGTAAACCATCATGCAAAAAAACCAAGTTATTCACACACCTAAATTGTGCCAAGATTCAAAATCGCCTAAGATATCCAAGTTGCAAACTATACATCAAAGGCTTTTAACATGCAATGCTATATGTGCAACTAATTCCCAGTGCTCAATCATGCTTCAAGAATTCAAGTAAAGGGCAAATAAGCTAAAAGTTATGAGATTATGCAAAGTACAACCTAAGTGCAAGTGAATGGTTACCTTAAAATCTATGTAAATCCCAAGTACTCTAATTTCAAAATTGCCTAACTTTCACTAACTCGGGTTGAGAATCCATAGTTGGCTTGATCTTTCCCTCTCCACTAATTCCTAGAGATGCATTGACACCAAAAATCAATAGGTCTTTAGGGCTTGTAACGTAGACTCTGACTAAGGTGTGCAAGGGAGTGAAAAACAAAGGTAAAATAAACGATTGAGCTCAATAATCACTAACCTCTCACTTAATTTATATTTCTCACCAAAAACAACAATAA
>JAYMTA010005639.1:0-11185 GCA_036897625.1 Pelargonium cotyledonis | reverse complement strand
ATTGGAAACACACTAAATTATCTTGTAATTCTTAATTTTTGCAAAAAATAAAAACAAGACACTCATTTTGAGACGGAATGAGTATTTGTTTCAAATTTAATGTACGTGACATACACTATTTATTATTTTTGTGGTTTAATATTTATTTTAATCGATTATTAACCTAACATATATGATATAACCCTTGCCATGAATTTTTAGCGCAGAACGTTTGATTTATACTAGTACATATTATACACTTGACTAATTTTAATTCGTCAAACTCAATATCAAAATATTTGATGTGTCACGTCTAGACGATTGAAAAGTCTGTTCTTTGAACTTCTTTGCATGGAAAATATAAGTAGAAGTAGGTGAAAACATGGGAAAGCCTCTAGCATGTACTGAGTTAGAAACAATCTACTGGTAAGATCTACCAGAATTCTCTTCCACATACCCTACCAAACTGACCCATGTTTACTCAAAACTCACACCTACACCTAGTAGTGTTGTGTTTTGTCATTTTATTAATATTTTCTGCTTCTCATCAAAATCACATTTTTATAGCTTCCTTCCCACAAGTTCCTTTCACTGTTAAAGCCCACAACCCCACCAATCCATTTACAATTCACATCCACACAAACAAAAAAAAAATCCAATCAACTGATCAAGTTGTGTCGATCATCATTCAATATTGGACTGACAAATATTATGATAAAACAATATAAAAAACTCACAATAGTTTATATGTTTTGATGGCATGCATTAGGTAGGTTTAATTTACTGAAGTGGTAGATAATGTATTATTGGTAGAGTAGATTGGGGTGGTGTGGTCCTTGTAGAGGTATGACCTTTGTTGCTCTTTTGTGGTCCTTGAGTTGCAAGTAAGGGACTGTTGGGAGGAATTTAAAGGATGAGACCTAGCTTGTTCCACGTGGCAGGCTTGGTTAAGAATTTACTATTCATGGATTCATCATTATGAAGGGCTTGGGAGTGGACATTGGTTGGCCCCTTTTTATCTAACTATTTGTCTTCTTCCTATTGTAACTTTAACCCTTTTTTTTTTTTTGTCTTTAGAGAGCGATACCAATAGAATTTATAAGAAAGATTTATTTGTTTCGATTTTGTATCAGTTTATAGGTAACGAGTAGGGTTGTAAATTAGCTTTTCCAACCACACGTGACTCTTAGTATGAGTATTACGGGGGTTGCCTCCAAAAAGCGAATAAAAAACATAACAAGTCAATGAAAACGTCAACGAGCATAATGTCATCGTCGAGTAGCATATTGAAGCCCGTGAGAACAATCATTGGAAAACTCGATCCGAATATAAAATCATGAATTTTTTATTTTAGCCCATGACCCCCAAATGATTTGAACGACCCTGTTAACGACATAAAAGAATTAAATATGGGTTAGCAACCTACATTCACGAACTGATCGTCAAACCAAATATGAGTTTTAATCAGTTCATGTGACATTTTATCATTAACCCGGCCGCTAACTAATTCAATTACTCTTTTGACACAATTGGTAATAAGATTCATGGTGAAATTTATATTACATAGATTGATCATTTGTAGAGCATTGCTTTGATAAGTTATTGTATTCATGCTTAACCATATGTAGAATGGCAGAGCCATTACTGAATTAGGTGAATCCTTGACCCGTTTCCATGGTGTCCAAAGGTGTCCTCTTTATCTCAGAGCTAGCTAGATTCTAGCTACTTGATTTTAAACAGTGTCTTTTGTTGGGTCTGTAGGTGGGCTCTTGGTCTAATTGTGTCCTAATGTACCATTTTTACACCAAATTTGGTCATACATATGATTCCATATCTTACCCATTGCATAAGATTATTAGGCTTCTCATCATATCTCAAATTATCCTCTATTAGGTTGAGATTGGTCTACCTTATTTCTCCCTATAAATAACATTTTAAAGAAGTCTACATTTACCATTTCACGTTCTTAAACTCTTAGAGTTCCTCGTTCTTGTTTGGTTTTTGGATCACAAGCAAAGGTAATGTTGATCAGAAATAACATAGAGAAGGTGTTCTTAAACTTTTTTGTCGTTTTAAATTTCAAAGCGTTCCGTGATACAAGTAGCTGTACACTTTACATAACAAACATCACCCACAAGACATCCTATAGAACAATGATATAAGAGATGAGGCACACTAAGTTTCAAGTGTGCCTTCGAGTAAAGGTAAAAGTTTCGCATGGTCCAAGTAAAATGGACAAATAATTATATAATCGAACTAAGGTTTTATAATATAAACTCGTTTGAAGAAGTTTTTCGGTAGAAAATATCGAAAAGAAACTAGGAATTTATTTTCTATAGCCATCAAATTCTAATAAGATTTCCAAAGACATGTTCCTTTGGGTAGCCACACCAAACATATATGCAAACCTACTAAACTCACACGATTAACCATCTAATCTAAGAACCTAATCACTGTTAGAAAGAATCTTTTTTCTGACAAAACTCACTTAACATCTAATCAAACCAGAGTTAACATCCTGTGCTAATTTCAGTAATAATGACAACAACAATCCAAATGCCACAACACAAATCAGAAGTAGTAGCCTGACAAAGAATGAAGAAAGAATCTGGTTAAGGAAAAAAAGAAAAGAAAATGGGAGGTCAATTCCAAGAATTTAAACCAATACATAACACAAAATTGACAAGAGAACAAGTGATCAGAAACTAGCAGTAGTGTGATAACAGTGTCACCATTAATGCACTGCCTCTGCTTCACTGACCTTACCAGCTCTCTTCCCTTTTGACCTTCCTTTCACCATCCTAGTACAGCTTTTGCATCACCTTCACTTTTTGTCATATACTTAATTTGTGATCACCAATCTTCACAACACTCCAACAGAAATGGATAAAAACATTATTTAAAACCTATGTTATGTGTATGTGAAAGAGCTAGATTGGAAGAAACAAGCTTACTAAAGACCAATGGTTGAATGTTTTTGGATTCTGGCCGTTCGCGGATTGGGTTGAAAATTGCTCGGCACAAGCAAAACGTGATTCAGAGAGCGTTTTGGTCATTTTAAAAACTTTTAAATTATTTTATTTCACATTTTATTCAAGTGAGAGATCGATACAAGAGATATATATAGAGTTGTTGCGCAACTTTTATGTTTTTTTTTTTATTTTTTTTTATCTTTTTTAGCTTATAGTTTTAAATTATTTTATATTGTACTATTGAAATAATATTTCTTTATGAACCGATCTTCGACCATTATTTCTAATAAGAGTTGCATTAAAGCGCATAATGATTATAAATTTTTATAGTCGAATTAAGATAGAAAGAAAAGAGGTGGGTTTGTGGAAATTAAAGAGATATACCATAAATGTCATATGATGTGTTAGCTTGTGTTATGCCATGACAATGATACCGTGCATATTTTTAAATTGTCACGTAAATTCTTTAATTAACATATCATCTAAAGGAGAAATCATTTTTAATATTATTCAACAAGTGAGTCAAAAACTGTGTAATCACGTAAAATCTACAACTGACACTCGTTGCTTAAATTGAAAATTAATTATCATACACGTGACCTACTCGATCCGCTCGAAAAGTGAGTCAGAATTCCATACTGTTATAAAGAGAAGGTGGTGTTAGATTGTGAACATTAACTAAGAAAATGACTGGATGGTGAAAACATTCAAAATATAGGCAAAATAGGACAATAAAAAAAAGAAAACAACTGCTGTTGTTACTGCCAACCAAACCCTTCTGCTAGCCAACAAGTCATTAAGATGGCATGTTTTTTTTTTTTTCTCTTCCTCTCCAATTTTTATATACTCATCTCCTACTCCTCACTTTTCTCTTACCAAATACCACTCAAAATCTCTCTCTTTTACTCTCCAAAACCATATTCATTGAGCTGCAAAACCAGCCATGAACAACATGAAGACAACCTCGAAGAAAATGAGAGGCTTCATGTGCCAGTCTCCGGCGGCCACCGCCGTCTGCATGACCGGAGATGGTGGATCTGTGATCGTGCCGAGGCGGCCGGACAGGATCATTGTGGACAATACAAGATTGTTCACCAATGCCAAGTACTCTAGGATTGTAGAGTCTAGGAGGCTTGGTGGTTCTCATAATAGTACTAATAGGGGAAGGCCAGTTTTTGTGCAACAACACCAAGATCATCATCATAAAGATGATCACCATGTTAATGAACCAAAGACTGTTCTAGGAAGACCAGCAGCTTCTTCTCTAACTACATCAGACAATAATGTCTTTCAGGTCAGTGGTTCATGTTTTTGTCTCAGAAAACATACTTTGTTCTTGGAATGTTTCATTTTGTTTTGAATATAATTATGGTTGGTATATCATGTTTTTAGTATGAGTTATTTGTTGGTTGATTTTACTATATTGCCATATATTTTATGGCCTCATTTAGAGTTCTACCCATTGTGTCAAATTCATGATTGTCATATATTTACTAATGGTCTAGCCAAAAAAATATATACTTTTTACAATGTTATTCACTTTGCTTTGAAAAGAAAAAAGTTGTAGCATGACCTAATAATTTAAGCCAGATTCTTACATATAAGATAGTGCATGTGTTTTCTCGTATAGTTGAACTTTTTATTCACACAAGAAAAGACATATCATGCAGTGATGAAACTGAAGGGTAGCTGCGGTAGGCTCAAAAAGCCATACAATATTCATGATCTTTTCAAATATGCTCGTTAACCAAGCACTAATGTGTTTTTATCCTAATTTTTTCTAGCCTTAAGTGTGAAGAAAATATGAAATTTGACCAGCCTTACAAAATATTCATGGACTCTTGATTTATTGTAGGTGTGTTGGTCAATTGATGCGTTATTTCCATTAAAAGTTGCAAGAAATATTGAAGTTAAAACCACTTAAATTGGGAACTTTATGTTTGGTTGCAGGTAGTTGTCATGAGGGTTGCTCTTCATTGCCAAGGTTGTGCTGGTAAAGTGAAGAAACATTTATCCAAAATGGAGGGTAATACCCATTTGCAGTAATTGCATTTCCTTTTTTATGCACATCACTTTAGGGCTTGGGCCTAGCACAAGTCTCTGGCTCAAAATGTTCTGTTTTGGGCTAAAAATATGAATTCCAAGTAACTTCACAAAATTGACCCACCAAACATTTAAATCTCCAAAATAAACATTACACATCTTGTTGAACACATGAATAAAACATAACATATTTATCATCACGATGTTAACTAGATGACCAGTACATTTGAAACGATATTATTGACATTTATTTCAGGTGTAACATCATTCAGCATAGACCTGGAAAGCAAGAGAGTAACAGTGATGGGACATGTGTCACCAGCAGGAGTTCTGGAGAGCATTTCAAAGGTGAAGAGAGCTGAGTTGTGGCCTTGTTGATTTGGAGCTCACTCACTACTACAACATAGGAAGGTAGAGAAATTTATGATGATCCTGAGTACCTATTTTACTATTTATTAGGTAAATGTTCAATATGGAACAAGGTTAGTGTAGTGGAGAGTGAGTGAGTTATCATCTTGTTTGGTTGAAGCAGTATTTATGGTGAATTTTCCTAATTAAAGTGAAATGGTCTGCTTGTTTTATTTTGCTTATAGCTATTCAAAATGCACAATTTCATTTTTGTATATTTGGTTTGGAAATCTTGGTTTTGTGTACATTAATGGATGTCGATGGATATAAAACAAATTACAATTTCGATAGCTCAAAATTGAAATACAGGGCAAATAGTTAACTAATTGACCTGAACAAATTTTGAGTGTTTGACAATATTATTGAAACGAGTATGACCGCCAATTTGTGGGAACAACTCATGAACTTTGGCTGATTTTTTTCATCAAATGAAACAATATTGAATAACAAGTCAAGAAATCAACATGCCTAACTCCAAGCTCTAGCATCTTATGTCAAATGTCCATTTCTTGACCAAATAAATTAGCAATATAATTGGGAAAAAAAGAGAACAAGGAATAGAAATTTGAAGATTTGGTTGAGCCGGAATGATTAAGTTTTTAATGATAGATTCCCGTTAGTTGGAGAGATAGTCATTCGCATTCAAAGTTTCGCGTTTTTGCTAGTTTCGTGTATTGATAGTTCTTTCATTCCGGGTTTTGATTTCGCTATTTGGGTGGACGATCATATCTCGAGTTTGATTTAAGTCCGGTGCACTTTACTTATATTTTTATTTGAATATTCGAATTGTTTTAATAAAAACTACGCTTGCTCGTAAAAAAATTTGAAGAGTAAAAAAAAGATGTTTATGTCTTCAAGCGTTTGCAGAAAGCCCAAGAGAAAAGATCAGGCCCATTATCTAATTTGTCCGAGTTCAGTTGGGCTTATCTAATTTGTCATAATTTAGACTTTTGACTAATTCAATGTCCAAATTAAATTATGCATGCTGACGTGGCGATTCTGACGTGAGAGGGAAGGGTGTGAAACGTACGGTACAATCTGCTCTGCAATTCGCATATGAATTAACGATTCCTTTATCTCTCTCTCTCTGACACACAGACTCTTACTTCGATTCACTCTCAATTGCCTCAAAACCCCAAACTGGTGATTCCTCAGTTCATCTTCAATCAGGTATTCATTTCTCAAATCTGTACTGTATCGATCTCCTATTACCTAAATCCGTATCGATCTCTCAAATGTATTTGATCGGTAGATCTTGTTGATTATGAATTTTTGTTTCTATGAGTTTCACGTAATTTCTTGGTTCTTGATTGATTTTTTGTGTAGATTTTGTGATACTATTGTATTTTTTTAATTGTGAAAATGCTCGAATTGGTAACCTCTCTCCATCGTGTTTGTATTGCTGTTTGGATGTAAGGAAATTGAGGAAATGAAAGAAAGTGAAATTCGAATTCAGTAATTTGAATGGTTTAGTTATGGAAAATGAAAGCGGCTTTGTGTTGGAACTGATTCAAATTTCAAATTAACTAATGTTTAGTTGATAATTGTATTGCTGCAGTGAATTGTCAAGTATGCTATGTGTGTAAAAAGCTTTATTCACTTGGCATTTCGGTTAAAATTGGCTTTATTGTTAGGCCTATTCTTCGTCAGTGACAACTGACATATATGTGATATGTAGCAGTTCAAAGTTTTAATGCTGTGTTTCTGTATCATTGAACCGAGATCGAGAGGATTTACTTGACCATTTTTTATAGTTCAGATGTAGGGAAGTGTTGGTTAATGATCTCATTCAAGAATCTATCTGTTTGGTTAAGAAAATTCTGATGGGGGCAGTACTAAGCATAAATAATTCCAGGAATGGAGCGTCTGAATCATTAGAAGTTCCACGTAGTGATGCTTGCAAGAGGCAGAGGATGTCATCGAGCTTTTTTGAGGAGAACCCAAGACTGATTCCCAGTCTTCCTGATGAGATCTCTCTTCAGATTGTTGCCCGACTTCCAAGGATTTGTTACTTGAAAGTAAAATTAGTCTCCCGGGCATGGAAAGCTGTTGTTACTAGTGATGAACTATTCAATTTGAGGAAAGATCTTGGAACTACAGAGGAATGGTTGTATATGTTAACGATGATGGATGATGATAAGCTTTCATGGTATGCTCTTGACCCTCTATCCAGAAGATGGCAAAGGCTGCCACCTATGCCCAATGTTGCTTTAGAAGATGAAAACAGGAAAGGTTTTGCTGGTCTGCGGATGTGGAATATGATGGGATCCACTATAAAAATTGCAGATGTTATCAGAGGTTGGCTAGGGAGGAAGGATGCAATGGATCGGATGCCATTTTGTGGCTGTGCAATTGGGGCTGTCGGTGGTAGTCTCTATGTCATGGGGGGGTTCTCTAGAGCTTCAGCTGTGAAATGTGTCTGGCGATATAATCCAGTGTTGAATACATGGAGCGAAGCAAGTCCAATGTCGATTGGTAGAGCCTATTGTAAGACAGGAATGTTAAACGGCAAGCTTTACGTTGTTGGAGGGGTTACAAAGGGTCGTGGCGGATTGACCCCACTCCAATATGCTGAAGTATTCGACCCCAGCTTGGGTATATGGTCTGAATTACCCAGTATGCCGTTTTCGAAAGCTCGAGTGTTACCTACTGCTTTTCTGGCTGATTTGCTCAAACCTATTGCAACAGGAATGACATCGTATAGGGGAAAGTTATTCGTGCCTCAAAGTTTGTATTGTTGGCCTTTCTTTGTTGACGTTGGAGGAGAGATTTATGATCCTGAAATGAATTCATGGATCGACATGCCAACGGGAATGGGCGACGGTTGGCCTGCAAGGCAAGCAGGAACAAAGTTGAGTGTGACCATTGATGGCGAGTTGTATGCATTGGATCCCTCTAGCTCTCTTGATAGTGCTAAGATAAAGGTATACGACCACCAAGACGATGCTTGGAAAGTTGTGGCGGAAGATGTTCCCATCCACGACTTCTCTGATTCAGAGTCTCCCTACTTACTTGCTGGTTTACTTGGGAAACTCCATGTAATCACAAAAGATGTCAATCGCAACATTGCAGTTCTGCGGGCTGATGTGCAAAATCACTCCTACCTTTGGGAAGTGATTGCTACCAAGGCAGCTGGGTCCTCCGAACTGGTTAGTTGTCAAACCCTAGACGTCTAATGCTTTTGGTGCTAGAAAATTATCCCGATATATGCTTTATACCTAAATATTGATTCAAATTATTCTACTAGCTGTTCCCTCTATTATTGGTTGATAGTTGATATCAGCATCCAATGACTGATCAATAATAAGTTTATCCTGTTGTTATCTTTGTCTAGTTTGTACTTGAAACTGTACAATAAGGATATATAGTATGTGAACTGTGAACACATATGCATCCTCAGACTCAGTACAAAGGTTAGTTTCTATATTACATAGTTCATATGAACAGATCAATTTATATGAATGCAAAAAGCCAAGAATACTGGAAAAACAACTGTCCACAAAAGCCCAAAAGAAAGGCTCAGCCCCATTAGTCTGTCCAAGCTCAGTTGGGTTTGGCTTAATCAGATTGGACCTTGTAATTTCGAATCCAATTATTATTATTTTTTTAAGGTGTCGAATTCAAGAATTGTGTCAACTGTTTATAATGTAATTTTAACTTGTTTAAACATGTCGGATTAGACCGTGTAATTTTGAATCCAATTAAAATTGATAGTCATGTAGTGGCGTGTCACCACCTAATGATTGTCAGTAGTTTTGATGGATTTTCATGTAATTTTGAAGTAAAAATAGTCAAGTACTGAAATGAGTTCATGAAATAGTTTTTTTTTCCAACTCCAGCTTAATATAAATTCAAGTCGGAAAGTCATATATGTCTCGTCTTTGTTAAATAGTTATAATTATGATGATAATAAATTGACATTATTTATTTTATATATAACTGGTGCATACAACAACATAACGTACAACACTAAACTGCTCTGCAATTAGCATAAAAATTTAAGAACTCATTTTCATTTAGAGGTTGGTTGAGAACTTATTTTGCTTCTTATAGAGCCGTAGGATATAGAGAGTTATTTTTCTTGTGTTACTGAACTGCTCTATATTTAACTTATGTGTACGTATCATCTTCGAGTAGATTTCGTTAGTCATTTTGACGTAGACACGTCCGTAATATGAATTGGTCAACTAAGTAGTTGCACAATATGTGTTTTGTTTATTTGACCATGTACAGATGGATAAAGAAAATCCTAATTCGTTTAATTTCATCAAGGGGTAGGTATCTGTCATGTTAATTTGTTTTCTCTAACAATGACAAAAAATAAAATGGAAGGCTCAAATTGCCTGGTAGAAATCGATCATATGGCTCTCAGACATATCTTCGGTTCTTTATGAGATCTCTCTTTACGATGATGGAAGAAAAACCTCATTTTAAAACAAAGACGCAGCGTCCATTTTTTGTCCTACCAACTCTTTCCTTTTTTTATATATAAATTCTTTGTAAAATGGAGCGCCGAAATCGGAACCCTAACCCTAACCCTACCAACAACCCTACCAACTCCTCACAGCGCCGGCAACACGACCTTGATCGCCACCCCTCTTGCCACCGCGAGCAAACCGATTCCTCCAACCGTCGCTCATACACCTCCAATCCCGCACTTACACCTTGTACGTCGGCAACCTACCGCCGTCAATCAACCAGGATTGGCTGAAAGGTATTTTCAACAGACACACAGCAGTGACGAGTTGCTATATCCCCGCCAACCCTAACAGTTATGGCCGCTGGTTTGGGTTTGTTTCCTTCCCATCACGTAACGAAGCGGATCGTGTTATGGGGCTCATCGATGGTACCTCCCTTATGGATTATCGTCTCTTCATAAAGTGGGCTAAGGGCCGTCGTAATAATCGCAGTCCTCCTATGGATCCCCCTAATCACCAGTCATTGCCTCGCACACAACCTCGATCCCAGCCAAAGCAATCTCAATCATAGCCAGAGGCGGAGGTCTCTAGAGCTAGTAACCACCCCGTGCCATATCGTCAAGAGTTTCATGAACCTGTCGCTTCCCCGAATTCAGACTCTGAACCCTGCCTCGGTTTTGTTACTCGTTCCTTGACTCAGAAGTTTTGCTGGAGTTTTTTGGTAGTTTCCCGCTCACCTGTATCGGGAGATTTCTTGCATGAAACTATCTTGTCAAATGGACCCTGCGATGTTACGATCCGGGACCTCGGTCGCCAAGTTTTCACTTTTTCCTTTACTGACGAAGCTCTCTTTCAGGCAATGGCCGAATCAAATTGGGGTGGCATGTTAACTCAATGCGCAGCATCGCAAAAAAGTTTGGTGAGCTCATTTTCATTCATCCTGATTTTGAAGCCGGCTACCATCTTGAACAGACTCTCATCCTTATTCACGTGGATTCCTTTGCTTTTATCTCAAAAATTACTAACATTAAGTTGGGTCAGAAGCGTTTCAGTATCGCAGTCTCGGAACATAGAGAGATCATACCTTTCTCGGGTCCCCCATCCATCGAGTCTCATTCGACCCCTCCTTCCCCAAGCTCACCGAGAAGCCTCCCTGATTCTCCTGTTGATCGTGATGCCTTTGATCACACGGACCCTGCAAGGAGCCCAAATCTTCATAGGCCTCAAACCCACGAGACCCCCAACCCTAGCCCAAACGATAATGAAGCAAATTCTGTAAATCAGGGCCCGCCAGTTCCCACTGCTCATGCAAACTCTACTGCTCTCGGTGTCTCCTCTACGACAATCTTACCGCGGTTGCCAACC
>JAYMTA010005638.1:0-11188 GCA_036897625.1 Pelargonium cotyledonis | reverse complement strand
GCCAGCAATGGAGTAACAACGTGCAAATGTGGAGGAAGGTGAGAAAATGCCAGATCTGTTCCGTAGAAGGTGCGTGGCTTAGCTTCGGCTTCGACTGGCTTTTCCGGCGGAAGGATAGGTAGTGGAGAGGATGAGGGGCGAAGGTGAGAAGCAAGGTGAAGGACAGACAAACTGAGCCGCCAGAGGCGGCAAAACAGAAAAGCCTCCGGAGGCGGCTAATTCCGAAACCCTTTTCTCAACCCTAGCCTAGCAAATATTTGTGTCTTAACAAAATATAGTAGTTTCTTTTCAAAACAAAAAGTAAAAACTACATAGTAAACGATTTATCTTAAAACCATAAAATTAATTTGAAAAAGAAGCTTATAATTTCCGCGCCCATATAAAAATTAAAAACAAAAAATCCCCAAACAAACGCTGTTCTGCTCATAAATCAAAAACCTTTTACTCTGAAAACAGAACCCTCACTATTTTTTTCTGCTCACACTCTCTACAGCTCTCTCCTTCTCTGTGCAAACATTTGGCCGGCAACAATGGAGGACGAGGATCAGAAGGTCACGGATCTGGTGAAGGAGCTCGTTCGTCGCCTCCTCTATGATGGGAACCCCCAAAACCCTAAGCCCAACCCCGATTCACCCGAATTTCGTAAATCTCTTCGCTACGCAATTCGCATCCTCTCCAGCCGAATGACCCCATCCATAGCCCCCGACGCCGCCGCAATCTCCGAGTCCATCAAGCGCCGCCTCGCCACCCAAGGTAAGTCCTCTCAAGCCCTCACCTTCGCCGATCTTTACTCCAAATTCGCTTCCCAAACGGGTCCTGGTAGCGTCAACAACAAGTGGGCTGTTGTTTATTTGCTCAAAACTATTTCTGAGGATAGGAAAGACCTAGATTCTTCGGTTTTGTTACCCAATTTGGGGTCTGTTGACGCCCAAATGAAAAATGATTCGAGGGTTGGCGGTGGAGGTCGAGAAAGGGGTTGGAGTAATGGGGTTTTGTTGGTATCTAGAGACCCAGAGAATCTCCGGGACATTGCGTTCAGGGAGTTTGTGAATATGGTTAAGGAAGAGAATGAGGTCTCTGAAGAGGCTTTGGTGAGAGATGTGTTGTTTGCTTGTCAAGGAATTGATGGGAAGTATTTGAAGTTTGATAAAACTGTTGATGGGTACGTTTTGTCTGATTTGATTAAGGTCCCCAGAGCTACCCGGATAATGGTGAGTAAGCTTTGTGAACTGGGGTGGTTGTTTAGGAAGGTTAAAGGGTACATTTCTGAGAGTATGGATCGGTTTCCTTCTGAAGATGTGGGGACTGTGGGGCAGGCCTTTTGCGCAGCATTACAAGATGAGCTATCAGAGTTTTATAAGCTGTTGGCAGTGCTCGAAGCACAGTCCATGAATCCAATTCCATTGGTTTCTGAGACTGCAAGTTCAGATAATTATCTTTCTTTAAGGAGACTGTCAGTTTGGTTTGCTGAGCCAATGATAAAAATGAGGTTAATGGCTGTTTTGGTTGATAAGTGTAGGGTTTTGAAGGGCGGGGCAATGGCTGGAGCTATACACTTGCATGCTCAGCACGGTGATCCACTAGTTCATGATTTCATGAAGCGGTTACTGCGCCGGGTGTGTTCTCCACTTTTTGAAATGGTCAGGAGCTGGGTTTTGGAAGGGGAGTTGGAAGATATTTTTGCTGAATTCTTTGTTGTGGGTCAGCCCGTGAAAGCTGAGTCACTTTGGAGGGAAGGTTACCGACTCCATGCAGGAATGCTGCCTTCTTTTATTTCACAGTCTCTTGCCCAGCGCATTTTAAGGACTGGGAAATCAATAAACTTTCTTCGTGTTTGTTGTGATGATCGTGGTTGGGCTGATGCTGGCACAGAAGCTGCAGATGCTGCTGGTACGACTACAAGAAGAGGGGGGCTTGGGTATGGTGAGACTGATGCACTTGAATCCTTGGTTATTGAAGCAGCAAAAAGGATTGACAAACATTTGTTAGACGTTATTTACAAGCAATACAAGTTCAAAGACCATTGCCTTGCAATTAAGCGCTATTTACTGCTTGGGCAGGGTGATTTTGTTCAGTACTTGATGGATATTGTTGGGCCAGAACTTTCTGAGCCCGCTAACACTATAAGCTCATTCAAGTTAGCTGGGCTGCTAGAAAGTGCAATCCGGTCATCCAATGCTCAGTATGATGATCGTGACATATTGGATAGGTTGAGGGTCAAGATGATGCCACACAGCACTGGAGACAAGGGTTGGGATGTTTTCTCATTAGACTATGATTCTAGAGTCCCGCTTGATACACTGTTTACTGAATCGGTGATGGCAAAGTACCTGCGGATTTTTAATTTTCTGTGGAAGCTAAGACGAGTAGAGCATGCACTTATAGGTGCTTGGAAGACAATGAAACCAAATTGCATAACCTCTAATTCATTCATTAAGCTGCAACGTGCAGTTAAGTTACAGTTGCTTTCAACGTTGAGGCGGTGCCAGGTTCTGTGGAATGAGATGAATCATTTTGTTACTAACTTTCAATACTATATCATGTTTGAAGTCTTGGAGGTTTCATGGTCAAATTTTTCAGATGAAATGGAAGTTGCCAAGGATCTTGATGATCTACTTGCAGCACATGAGAAATACCTCCATTCTATTGTGGAGAAATCTCTCCTGGGTGAAAGATCCCAAACTCTTTACAAGTCGCTATTTCTCTTGTTCGATCTTGTATTACGATTCAGAAGTCATGCTGATCGGTTGTACGAAGGTATTCATGAGCTGCAAGCAAGGTATTTATCTCGCTATCTTGTAGTTGCTTATGCATATGTTGTATAATTTTGTTTAAACTTTTAAGTATGTACATTTGTATTGGATGACAGCTAGTTTTTATTTGATGTAGAACTATGGAATCCTCTCGAGACAAGAAGAAATCATCAAGGCAAGCAAATGATAAATCATTGGAGTCTGTAACTTGGCTTAGTGATGGGAGAAAGGCCTTAACACAGCGTGCTGGTGAATTTCTTCGAAACATGGGACAAGATTTGGATGCAACTGCAAAGGAATATAAAACATTGCTGGAAGGTTTCTTGACCCAGCTACCTGTGCAGAAACATGTTGATCTTAAGTTCCTTCTGTTTCGGCTTGATTTCACTGAATTTTATAGCCGGTTGCATCCTAGTATTTAGGGCAGTTGCCAATCTGTTTTGAGTTCGTTGAACTGTTCTGACAGTCTAATTCATGGAAAATGGTTTCTATTGGCTAACTTGAGGGATTTTGACTGACAAATCAAGTGGCAACCGGCTGACATCAGGACCAACCACTTTGTATTTCATTGCTTGACCACCTTAGGTACAAATGATACTTCAATTCAAATGTTAATTTTTGTTCATATCGTTTTTGGTGCCCTTGTTCTGACTTTTGATGTCAAATTTACCTTTTCAGATGGCGTTTGCTCTTTCTTGATGGCTTGCTTGGAAATTTGCAGTTGGGTTAAGGTATATTTGTATCATTAAATCAGAGTGTCTATGTAGTTGTGCACACGTTTTGAATTGGAAATCCAGTATGTTGGTGTTTTGTTTTTTCACAATTGTTGCAAGCTGTCGATTATTCTGAGCTTGTATGTTTTTTTGTACCATAGTTCTGCATTTGGTTAAATGATAAGCAATGATTGGTATTGTCTTTTTACCTTCATCTTTCTCTCCTAAGTTCAACTTTGTTCATATACTCTTACCATTAACTATATTAATAAATAATAACCTAAAAACTAGAATTCAACACGTACAAATAAAATCAGAAGTAGGAGAATTTTCTACTTTAGTCTAGTAAGCTGCTCTTCTTCCCTGTAAATGGTTTGAACTTCTCGACTTCCACATTCTCCTTTGACAGTTTTCTCAAATTGGTACGAGCCTCATCCTGTGCTTGATTTGAGCTGCCAAACACAACCTTTCCCGAGCGTTTGTTCAAAACCAGTTGTGATTCAAAAGCTTCACTAGTCCCCTCAACAATGTCTGATGTTTGCTCCACCTTAGGCTTCTCTCTGTAGTTGCGAGGCATAGCAAAATCTACCTCGCAATCAGTTTCGTTAATAGAAACAGCATCACAGGGTTTAGTTTCCAGTATGTCCAGGTAATAGCTTCTGTTGCCTAGGTTGATCCAAATAGTATCACCAGAGCTGAGACAAGAGAAGCTTGTCAAGGTGGACTCCAATACAGCTTTTGGGTCCCCAACAGCAATGATGAACTCCATCTTATGAGGCCGTAGCTTTAAGAACGTAGCTTTCTCGAGACTCACATTCTTCATATTGACGAGATCACCATCCTGCAGATCCAAATTCTGCATCATCCAATCCGGCAACAGCACCGAACCCTCCTCAGCAGTGAACTCCAGAACTCCACAGTGGGAAGATTTTCCGGTGGAATAGTTTTTGATTTGGAACAGCATAGGATAGTCTATGCTCAGGTGTACGAGACTGTCGAGTGCAGAAACTGGCATGATCACCTTGTCGCTGTTTTCGGGATATGAATGCTGGGTTTTTGACAGAGGGTGAGAGTAGTATGTTGGCTCGAAGTGAACTCGATAATCATTGTGGTTCTGGTAATGGTTGTACCACGACCACATCGACCTGTCTTCTTCCTCAGAAGTTTGGTAGGAGGAAGAGGAGGTCGATGAGGATGAAGTTTTCTCTTCTGGTTCAGGGAAGTAGTCATCTTCGTCGTCGCTGGGGAGGATAGATTCTGGAGCATCATTGATATCAGCCTCATCTAGTTCTGAAAGTTGATCTTGAGATTGTTACCAGTCCCATCTAGTTCTGAAGGTTGATCTTGAGATTCTGGAGCATCATTGTTACCAGTCTCATCTAGTTCTGAAGGTTGATTTTGAGTTTCTGGAGCACCATTGATATCAGCCTCTGAAAGTTGATCTTGATTCATGACAACTTGATAGTGTAAACAGTACACAATTGAAACTTTGTGAAGCAGGCTGTTGATTTCCTAATATTTATATTTAGAGACTTGGGGACAAATCCAAGTTGTGATAGAGTTTGTTAACCCTATTTATTCAAAGTTTATTTCGAAAACTTTCCTATTTCTTATCATTATTGGAAGACATTAACTTCTTAAAAAAAAAAAAAAAAATTGGTTGTTTTCAAAGAAAAAAAAATCTTGACACACCAGTAAGATATTATACATGGTATATAACTCGTATAGTATTCAAATTCTCTATTTTTTCTCTTAACCTTTCAATAATTTGAAAAAAAAAATTGGAATCTAGATACATCACATACAAAATTAATATCAACAAGAAAAAATATTTTTCTTTTAGTATGCACATACATTATACACACTGTACAAGAGAAACAAACTGAGTTTGTGACCTACATGAATTTCAAAGACAGGAACAAAAAAGACTTTACATCAGCAATCATGTAGAATACTACAATTCAAGAAAAAAAAAAAAAAAAAGAGTTCAAGATACACATTTACATAATTCTGTTCCTACTGTCATCACTGTTTCTTTCTTGCCTTCAAATATCTCCAAGATACAACATTTCTCTCATCAGAACAATGGAGCATGTTGCTGCTTAGAGTGGTGGTCTAAGTGTGCTTTTAGGAGCACTTATCCAAGGTGTACCTGCAACAGCAAATCTCCACAATGCTCCAGCATGTTCGGGCGAAGCATAATCGATGCCAACGCGTGGACCAACCAATATATTCTCTGGCTCAGGACCATCTAAGAGCTCTAAACCGCCTAAAGCATTAAAAGCAAACCCATTTGCCCGTTTCAGTAACGGACATAGCTAATCAAATCTAAATCAAAGGGGATGACTAGGGAAGGATCCTTACCAGGGGAGTAAAGAGGATGATTAGACCATTCAGTTGAAATTCCCAGTGCTTGGCCAATCTGTAAAAAGGAAAACTGTGAAACAAAGGAAGCAATGAACAAAAACAATGATTATCCCTTGTCAATGCATTAAGTCTGGAAGGAGCCCAAACTTTACCATCATGATCTTAGACAGTTTTTTACTAATAACTAAAAAAAATGCTCACTTGAGGTTTACATGGTCCTCTACAGCTCTGCAACGCAGACACCGAGCTTCTAAATTGGTGCTACCTCCTCCCTTGTCTTCCCCTTTTCTTTTTTGGTTCAAGCAGTTTCTTTGTAAACATTAATTGATATTATCATCTAAAAAACGTGTGGTCATTCCTATTCATGCATTGGAGTGCACCGACAAACTCAAGCTAATGACCAAAAACCATAACCACATCTCAGTTATTCAGGGTCATCTATGAAACTTCTAAGATGATACATATGCTGACACCATTCTTTCACAAAGATGCAGACATGTGTCTACTCATTCGTCCTACCTCATCCTTCTAGTAACTTCAACCAATACACTAACAGCAGCCTAGTAGGAAACTTTCTTATCATGGCCATAATTAAGAAAAAAAAAAACAAATAAACAAAGTTATTAAATGACATCTGCTTCTAACTCTACCCTCCTAAAACTACTACTCATTTTTTTTTACTCCTCAATTAGAACACCATATATTACCTCCGATCAATTTCAGAGATTGTTTATAATAGTGAAAAAAGGAACGGGATTGTTATTCCACATCATGCAAAATTAAGCATAGGCTTTCATGTAACTCAATATTGTATATGACATGCACTTGAAATCAATAATATGCCTCAACCAGTCAACCTACTTGAGTAACCTTCATTTGTATTATGAAAATGGTGTCAAATGGCTGTGATAGATTGCAAAGAATGACAAAAGCACACCATTAGGCAAACAATTAAAACATATAGAAAATAAATACATAATAGAACATATAGCAATTTAAGTGTAAATCCAACTAAATTTTAGTTTCTCATCAACACATCCACATTTTAAGATCTACGAAACAGAGCTAAATAAAGAGAAATAATTAGATTGACACTCACTTTACCAGGACCAGTAAGAAGAACAGACTTCTCAGTTTTCTGACCCCTACGCTGTTGAATGGTCTCAAGTCCTGAAATGTTGTTCAAGGTATTAGATCCAGTGCACTCTCATGAATACACATGCATTCTTTACAAAAAGGCATAATAGCAATGGTCTCAAGGCTTTCACTAACTAATAAAGAAGCCTGTCAATGGTTCCCATTCTAGAAACAGTCAGACCCATGACCCATCTGAGATGTTGAGTTGACATATCCTCTTAAAAACTAAATAAGGCAAGATGTCATTGCCAACTCTGAAACGTAGCATTGCATCCCGACTAGCATGCTTCTCTATGCATGTCAATGCTCTGTGGAGACCAACTAGAGCCACTAAGGTATAAACACACGCATGTAACAGAAATGCATATCTTGCAACAGACACGGGAACTGAAAACACAAGCAAAGGAGTGTCTTTAGTAATCAAAGATACAGAGGTACGAGCCTATAGAACAGATCCTGTTCAAGTAAGGTCGTCACGCAAAGGAGTGTCTGTAACATTTACCACCGACAGGAGCACAGGCACGTATTAGTACAGCCGCTCCAACTCCCTCCTTGTCTGCTACAACATTAAGCATTATATGGAGACCATAGCAAAGATACACATATGCATGGCCTCCTGGTCCAAACTACATTCAAAGAAAAAACATGTATTCACACACCAAAATAACTAATATCATTGCCTCTAAATGTGTTCAGATTCTAAAATTTCACTATAGGCAAAAGCAAAATCATGGAACTTCCAATAATCTTACAACAGGAGCTGTTCTTGCAGTAATGCCGAATCGACCATGGCATGCTGAATCGTTCGGTCTATAAGCTTCCACCTGGTTCGACAAAGAGTTCATAAAATTGGAATTACTAGTCTCTCTTCCTCAATTTCTCAGCAAACAAACAGAGAAAATGAAAATTTTGAATCAAGCCAAAAACAAAAAAAGTAGAACAGTGCAAAACTTAAATATTTAACTTCATATACTAAAAAAAATCACATTACTCGGTGGAATAAAAAAAAAACAGATTTTTAAAGTGTGATACCTCAGTAATCTGAAGAACAACATCATCCCTCCTAAGGAACTTCCCCAGCAAACGTGGCGCGAGGTCAAGTGCGTCAATCTGGAAGAATTCAGGGGGTAAGATTGTCATTTTCTCAAAAAGCCCTTCTGGGATTGTATGCAATTCGGGGTTAGGTTGGGGTTGGGGTTGGGGTTTTGGTTTTGCCCTAATGGTTACAGCTCTGGAATGCCGAGTCGTCCGGTCTTTGCGGTCGCTGTCTGGTTCAGCCGCCGATAACGGTTTATTGAGCTTCGCGGCTCGCTTGAATCGCTGAGTCCTCTTCATTTCGGCGCCGTGGGTCCTAAAAATGGCTATTGAGTGACGAGACAGCAACGTCGAGAGGAGGGTGTTTGATCGGAGACGGCAGGAGAGAGGTGGTTGACTATTGAAAGGGGCTGGGAATTTGGCGGGGACTTGATTGTAGAAGGTACTCAATAATTGAAGCATTTTTGTTAATATTACATAAACTAGGGACTAACTAAAAATTTAGGCTAGTAATCACTAGTCACTGTGAAAAATATGTTAAACTACTAAAATAGTCCTCAATTGTTAAAATCTAGGAAAAATGACATATATCTATTCTAAACTTTACACAGTTTGCACATACATATCTTAAAATTCAGTTTGTAACTATTGGCTACCCTACAGTATGTCAGATAACTTTCTGTCCATTTTTTTCGTTAAAGTTGACGGAATATTTCAAAAAAATCAATTATGTGCCCAATACATGACCAATATTTTTTTTGAAATACCAAAATTGTCCTTCACTCTATTAACATTCTTCTTCATCAAGAACATGTTCATTATATTTCGCTTGAAAATTCATAATTTCGTCGGAAACTTTAAATTACTCGCCGAAAAATTCATTTGTTCAGCAACAACTTCAAATTTCTTTTAATTTAATTTAACAAACTCAAATCACACTTTAATAACTGAAGGCAAGAACAATTTATTGTTTCAATAACTAGAACCCTAAAATTTAAAAAATATACTCTTTTTTTCTGTCAATCATTGAAGATTTATGATTATGCTGAATTAGGGATTGAGTTTTGAGTGATAAAATTATGGATTTGTTTGGGAATCAAAGGGTGTTCAATTTATGTTCAATTTTTGGCCCAAAACACGTGTTTTTGGCACACTAGAGCTGAACTCTCTCTCCAATTTTCTTCTTCTTCCTTATCCAGAGCTGGTCGTCGTTCCGCCCTCGCCACCGTGAAGACCTCGCCGCTGCTACGCCTCCATGTCACCATGGTCTTCTTCGTACCCACGTGCATGGCGGAGAAGTACTGCACGTCCCATTTTCGCCGTCGCGAGAGCTTCCAAACCAGACCACTGGAGATGGAGGCACGAGCTTCTCGACGGCGAGGTCAGATCTGGAGACGTCGACGACCTCGGGCTTTTGTTCCAGCGCTGTACTCACCGTCGGGCTTTTGTTCCGGCGTCGTACTCACGACGGAGGAGGCTCGCCGGTCGAGCTTCCATGGCAGAGCTCTCCGTCCAAGGTCGTGCGAGGTCCGGCGAGGTCGTGCAAGTTGGTGTTGATGTTTCAAAAAAAAATTTTGAAGCCATAAGGACCTGTTTGGCTGAAACATTTTTTTTAGTTAAAGAATATTTTGGTCATTTTACCACCTTGAACGAAGAAATTGATGGAATAGTGGACGAAAACTTATCTGACATAATTTAGGGTAGCCAATAATTACAAACTAAACTTCAGGATAGATATGTGCAAAATGTGTAAAGTTCAGGATAGGTATGCGTAATTTTTCCTAAAATCTAACATATTTGGTCACTGAGCTAATTTTATTCAAAATAGTTATTCAACTATCAACGTTGAAGATTCAAAATACACTGAGATCATTGGAATCTTAATAATGACATATTGGCTGAGAGCTGGAGACGGCAGCAAAAGTTAGTATGGGGGGTCCGAGTCGATCAACCTTAACCCGACCTTATATGGTTTTAGGGTTTGGTCGGGTTAGGGTCATGTGTTCAAGTTTTATGCATAAAATGCATTGTTTTTTGCGAGTATACCCAATCCTACTCCAACCCAAAAAGTTTATAACATACTCAAACCAAACTCGACACGAAATGGGTACCTTTTTGCCAACTTTACCTAAGACTCTTGGCTAGTAAATCTATATTAATGAGGTGATATCACCTCATTACGTGCCAATGAATTTTTAAAGCGGAACACGTGTGGATCTATTTATTTAATATCTTGGTTGAGTCCTAAGGGAATCAACCCATAAATCATGACCAAATTTTTGTGCACTCAATGTGATTAGTGTTGCCAAAATGGCAAAATCCATTGATAACCCAATCCCGAAAAGGAATAACCGTATCCTAACTTGGTTTATAACAGTACTCCATTCTAGAGTCTTCTCTTTCCCCAAATATGGTTAGACTACAGAGTGAGCAGTGAAACCCAAAGATTCTAGACTCTTCTGAAATAGGAACCCTCCAGACTCTCCGCGTCGCCTATTTCTCACCTCTCCTACCTCCGATCGCAACCCTACAAATCCACAAAACTTCGTCTTCTCTCAAACCCCAAGCACTAACCCACTCGCACTCGCAGCCCATTTCAAAGCCAAATCTTCACTGATAAATGGCCAAGTACGGCGAGGGCGATAAGCGATGGATCGTGGAAGAGAGACCCGACGGCACCAATGTCCACAACTGGCACTGGTCCGAGACCAATTGCCTCGAATGGTCCCGCAACCTCCTCGGCAAGCTCTTGTCCGATCTCACCGTTCTCGCCGGCGAAGGGGGTCTCCACATCAAGACCAAGAAGGTCGACAAGGTCGACGGTGAGGCCTACGTCAACATCCGCAAGGGCAAGATCATTCCCGGATACGAAATCAGCCTCGCCCTCTCCTGGGAAGGCGAGGCCAAGGACTCCGACGGCAAATCGCTTCTCAAGGTCGACGGCACCGTCGAGTTGCCCTACATTGCCGACGAGAACGCCGACGAGGACCCGGAGCTCAGGGTCACCGTCAAGGACGAGGGACCTGTTGGGAGGAGATTGAAGGAGGCGATGGTGTCTAAAGGAAAGCCTTTGATTTTGGAGAAAGTTAGGGTTTATGTTGACAGCATGGCCCGAGGCGGCCCCGCCAAGGATGATTTGGAGACGAAGAAGGGGGCTCCCACGAGTCAGGGCGCGGGGCCCGG
>JAYMTA010005637.1:0-11192 GCA_036897625.1 Pelargonium cotyledonis | reverse complement strand
GTATTTTCGAGGAGGTAAGCCTCATTACGTTCCCCTCCATTATTTGTATCATTATCTTTTTATTTTAATAATCAGGTAGGGGTCCGGCCAAACCCCCCACCATCTCAGGTGGCGTTCCCAAAAAAAAAATTGATTTTTGGTCTGATTTTTAGGGCTTCAGTTAATTTAAGGGGTTTTATTGAGTTTGATTTTTAGGGTTTCAATTAATTTTGGTGTTTGAATGAGTTTGCTTTTGGAGTTGATTTGGAGGTGTTCTTCATTGTTTGAAGTTTCCGGCAAATGATGAAGTTTTCGGCTGCCGAAAACTTCAAACAATGAAGAACAACCCTAACAAGGGCAAAGATGATATTTTGAAAATATTTAGAGACATGTGCAATTCATGAAGTTTTAGTTCAATTTAACTAACGGAACTGACTATTGGCAAGTTCATGGGGTTATATGCCAAAGATAAAAGTATAAGAGAGTTATTTGCTTTTAGTGGTAACCTCATATGGGTTATCTACAATTTTCTCTTGCTGTAATATTAGGATTGTTGTAATATATCATATTTGTAATGTTATGGTTGTTTAATATGAAATTTGTAATGTTAGGATTGTTGTATTTGTTGAAAATTTGGTTGAAATGATTTTTAAATTTTATTTCAAATTTTATTTTTAATTATTGCTGGAAAACTCATAATTATTGGAGAAATGATCCAAAATCACATCTCATTTCTTGATCAGTAGTTGTTGATATGTAGGAGAAGAATTCTTTATTTTTTGAGTCCAGAAGGCAGCTAGTGCAGTAATTAGAAATCAGGAACAATAATATCAACTTATGTTAGTTGTGTAGTAGGTTAGTACCTAGTTGATTGCTTATTAGTAGAAGTTTGTTAGTTTGTTATAGTCTATTTAAAGAACTAATTCATTATGCAAAAATAATGAGAATCACAAGAAATTATCAATTCAAGTCTACTATTATGTTTCATTTATTGCCTCCATCTGTTAGTTTTAAACTACATTTGGTATCAAAGCCTTGCAGGGCGTGAAGAAGATGGTCAGGCAAATGGATAAGCAACTGTTAAACAACCTGCAATTCCAATCTCAAGAGCTATGAGATTTTGTAGACAATGGTTATGATGAACAAGATGAGGAAGCAAGGTTGAAAGAGACTATCATGAAGGACTAAACGCATTATTCTTAATTAACCATGACACAATTTTCTCCAAAATTGCAAGAGCCTCAGGCATAGACAATTTTGCAAGTGTCATATCATGGTTCATCTACTATGGTAGTTGTCAAGCTGTAGACACTACACAAGGAATTTGAAAATATTCAGATGAAGCCTAGTGAAGATGTGCAAGCCTTATTCTCAAGAATCATTGATAAAGTGAACCAATTGAGAGCTTATGGTCATCATAAGTGATAAACAATTGTGGCTAAAGTTTTGAGAAGCTTACCAACAAAATTCAATCATGTGGTTGTTGCAATCGAAGAATCTAAAATCTTATCCACGTTTACTATGGATGAGTTTGTGGGATCTTTACAATCGCATAAGCCTCGAACTAACAGAACTAAAGATGTCTAGGAGAGCAAAAAAGAGATGCAAGCTTTTCAAGTCAAAGGGGAAAGCAATGTGAGGCATGGTGACAGAGGAAAGAGACACAAAAGCTTCAGAGGCAGAGGTGTCTATAGAGGTTGTGGAAGTAATTTTGAAACAAATATAAGTGGTAACATTCAATGCCGTCACTGTAAACGATTTGTTCATATTAAAGCAGATTGTTGGTACAATGATAGACATGTTAATTTCGCTAAAGAATCAAAGGCTGAGGATAGTTTTTTTTTTTACTCAATCTGACACTAAAGAATCAAAGTTTCAGCTAAGGTATGTGGACAGTGGGTGCTTGAATCACATGACTGGTGGAAGATCTGGTTTTAAACAAATGGAGAAATACAACAAGAATATGTGAAGAAAGAAAAGTAAAATTGGGTGATGATCAAGAGTTGCAAATTTTAGGGAAAGGTGATGTGCTCGTAGAATCAGATGATGGCAAGCCTAAAGTTTTAAATGATATTCAGTTTGTTCCAACACTAGCTCATAATCTTCTTAGTGTTATACAACTAATGTAAGATGGGTTCAGTGTATTGTTTGATGAATATCAGTACATAATTAGAAACAAAAGCACTGAGAACGTGGTGGCTCAAACAGAAAGAATAAAAATGTTTCATATGGATCTCTCTCATTTCAACCTAATTGATATGGCTCTAGCAACAAAAAAGAAAGATGTAGCAAGTCTTTGACATATGAGGTATGGTCACCTTCATGAAAAAGGTATTATGTTACTAGAAAAGAAGAATATGGTTGGAAGTCTACCAAAAATACAAACAATTGGCATATATGGGAGTTGTATTTACAGCAAGCAGTCTAAAAAACCATTTCATATTAGTCAAGCATGGAGGGCAACAAAATGCTTAAAGTTGGTTCATGGAGATCTATGTGGACCAATATAATGCAGATCGAGTCACTTGGAGGTAGTGATTATTTTATGTTGTTTACTGACGATTACTCACGAATGAGTTGGGTATATTTTCAAAGAACAAAAACAGAAACCTTTTTAAATTTTGGTAAGTTCAAAACATTTGTGGAGAACCTAAAAGGTTTAAAGCTTAAAGTGTAGAGATTTGAAAGAGGTGGAGAATTCACTTCACACAAGTTCATAAACTTTAGTGATGAGCTAGCATGACATAAAAAGAGAGTTGACAGTCTAATATACACCCGAGAAAAATGATGTACCAATGAAAAAATAGGACAGTGGTGGAGATGACAAGAAGCTTGTTGAGAGAGAAGAGCTTGCCTAATGATTTCTGGGCTGCAGATGAAGCAACAACATTATATCTGTTGAACCTGTCACCTACATAAGCAGTTCTAAACATCACTCCATATGAAGCATGGACTGGCAGGAGACTCAATGTAAGTCACTTGAAAATGTTTGGTTGTACGTGTTGCATTTGCTTTGATTAATTCTCATGAAAGAAGAAAACTAGATGACAAGTCAGTAAAATATATTTTTTTTTGTTGTTGTTTAGAAAGTAAAGCCTACAATTTGTACTATCCTCTAAACAAATGGATTATTATAATTAGTAAGAATGTAGAATTTAATGAATTAGATAGATGGACTTGGAATGAACAACTATCATCTCAACAATTTCTCAAGAAGATCATACTATGGTGGAAGATCAATGAGAGTCACTACCTGAGCAAAGTGTACTTGAAGAAAAACCAAATACAAGCTCCTCAAGCACAAAAGTCGAAGACTCAAGTGGAGGCAGCAACAATGATTTCTCTCCAAGGCCGATTAAGTTCGGGTTTTTGAAGAGATATATGATGCTGATGAATTTGCAATGATGGTTAGCGAGCCATAAAGATATGAATAATTAGCAGTTGAAATGTAGTATGGGAGACGGCAATACAAGAAGAACTCCACTCTATACAAAAGAATGGTACTTGGGAATTGACAGACCTTCCAAAGAGAAAAGAAGCAATAAATGTCATATGGGTGTACAAAGTAAAGCATGACGTAGATGGAGCTATTCCAGAGTATAAAGTCGAGCTCGTAGCAAAAAAGTATAGTCAAATGTAGGGGTGTTCAATAAATCAAACCAAACTGACACACTTAAACAAATTGCTAAGCACTGAACCAAACCGCCATCAAAAATTAAATCGCAGTGTACTTTTAAATAAAATACACACACATACAGACACTTTTATATAGGAGAAATAAAAATAAATTTTAAATAAATATATGGGCATTTACAAAACAACTCAATAACAATTTAAAAACATCACTTACTCATGAATATTTTAGTAGCATCACTCTCGCCAATTGATAGTGTAATTCTCGAATATCGATTGTGAATTGTGTTTCTCATTGGAAACCAAATCTAGCCACACTCACAAAACACAAAGCCACAAAGTTGAAAGTCTAAATCAATTTTTATTTTTTCAATTTTAATATGATAATCAATTTTTTTATGATCTAATGTTCATTGAACTTATAGCACAAACCCCCAAACCGAACCAAACCAAATCGCACAGAAAATGTGTGATATGGTCTCAATATTTTTTTATAATGGTTTCACATTTTTTTATAATGGTTTCACATTTTGGTTTCTAGTTGTGGCAGCTTTGTTTGGTTGGCTTGTACATCAATTAGATTTTTTTTTTATATAAAAAGGTGTCGAAATCCTTTCTTGCAACGACGTAAAGGGGTATATATACAAGAAACCAATAGTGTTCAGGAAAGGGACTATGCCTCTTAACCCTAGCCTAGGGCTTTTGGTACCTTAATTCACCAAAGTGGTCTCTTACACCACCACCACCATAGATGTGTTGAGTGGGGATTGATCTTGAGACCTCTTCCCACTCACACAACTGGATTAGCACATCAATTAGATGTTAAGTTAGTCTTCCTAAATGGTGAGCTTGAGGAGGAGGTGTAAATGCATCAACTTGACGGCTTTGAGATACAAGGAAAAGAAGACAAAGTATATAAGTTGCATAAGCTTTATATGGCTTAAAACAAGCCCCAAGAGCCTGGTATGAGATAATGGATTCAAAAGAAGTTCAAATGAGCAAATATTATATATTATGAGGCAAGGTGAAGAAGATTGACTTATAGTAAGTTTTCATATATGTAGGGTCAAGCCTAGCTTTAGTTACACAGCTTAAAGATAAAATTACGAAGGACTTCAAAAGGACAGACCTTGAAAAGTTTCATTACTTTCTTAGATTATATGTCACACTAGATGAGCAAGGTATAGGTGTCTAACAAAAGAAATATGTTGATGATTTGCTTGAGAAGTTCAAAATGGTGGAATGAAAACACAATGCCATTCCCATAAACAAGAGTTAGAGTTGAAGATGAGCATGAACCTGCAGATGATTGTCAATTCAGAAGTTTGGTTGGTGGTTTAATTTACTTAACACATACTAGACATGGTATATCTGTTTAAATTAGTATTGTTGTCAAAGTTAATGAGTAAACCATCAAAAGAGCATTATGGAGCAGCCAAAAGGATCCTCAAATATGTTGTTGGAACTCTATGTTATGGACTTTGGTACACACAAAAAGTTTAAGATCCAAGCTGATTGGGTTCATTGATAGTGATTGGGCATCATGCCACGATGATAGAAAAAGCATTTCCGGGAATGTGTATTCACTTGGATCAGCAGCCATCACATGGAGCTCTAAAAAAAGTATGTGGTAGCTTTGTCTACTGTAGAAGCTGAGTATATTGCAGGAACTTCAGCTGCCTATCAGTGTATCTGGATAAGAAGACTACTTGAAGACTTTGGTGTCAAACAATCTCAAACAACTTAGTTATATTATGATAGCAAGTTAGCAATTTCTATCACCAAGAATTCTGGCGTGCTTGAGAGTTCTAAACATATTCAACTCATGTATCATTTTATCAAAGACTTAGTTATAGAGGAAGAAGTCAACATCAAATATTATCATACTAATGCACAAGTGGCAAATATCTTCACAAAGGCATTACCAATTCAGAAGCATATCTTCATCACAAATCATATGTGATTTTAGCCCAAAAGGGAGTGTTGAAGTTATGATCCAAAATCACATCTCGTGTTTCGATGGGTAGTTGTCGATACGTAGGAGAAGAAGTCTTTATTTGTTGAATCCAGTAGCTAGCTAGTGCAGTAACTAGAAATTAGGAAGAATAGTATTACCTTATGTTAGTTGTGTAGTAGGTCAGTAACTAGTTGATTGCTAATTGCTTATTAGTAGGAGTATGATAGTTTGTTATAGTCTGTTTAAAGGACTAAGTCATTATGCGAAAATAATGAGAATCACAACAAGCAATTCTGAATTCAAGTCTACTATTATGTCTCCTTTATTGTCTCTCATCTGTTAGTTTTAAACTATAAAAATCAGTCAGTTAACACATAATCTTGCCGGAAAACTCAGATTCTAGTAATAAATTGAAGTTCTGGCGCCAGAATCTTCAAAAACTTGAAGTTTCCGACGTCGGAATCTTCATTGTTCATCATTGCCCTTCTTTGTTCTCTCAAGAAATAAAATTTAGAGGACATATATGTTTTATTGTATAGCTGATCCGGGCTATTGTAACTTTCCCTATTTTATATATGAATAAGTAGTAAGCCAACCCGCATAAAATCTTTAGTTTTAGGACAACATGGTAACAAAATTCTAATACAAAAATTTAAAAAGCATTGATATATATGCTCACTCACTTTGGCCCATAGAGGGAAAAATATATATATTTTTGGGAACCAACAAATTTCTAGTAATGCAGTGTAAAAAAATTAGTAAAAAAAAAAAATACACCAACATGAACATTACATTCATGCACATATATGACCTAGTCATCCGTTGCATGAAGTTCTAAATGCCTTATTTGACTTGTTTTTCTGAATTCTCTAGTAGACACAGACCTATGAACCTGATTCAATCTGTAACCATTATTGTTGTCTTTGATGTAAGTTGCTGTGCGTGTTTTTGATGCCGGTACCGGAGGAATGTTATTGATGTTGTTTTTACCATTAGGACGCCCCGGGGAAACCAAGAAAAGCGAACCCCCTGCCCGCCGGCTCGCCTCTGTTCCAGAAGAGGTCGTGCTACTTGTACTGCCTCCGCCATTCTGGATAGGGACAATCGCCTCCTACATGTACCAACTTGTTAATACAACAACTAGTGGCGGAGCCAAAATTGAAGTTCAGTATGGATATAATTTTTGAGTTGAACTTAAATTGTTAGGCAACTAATTTTAGTTAAAATATTTTAAGAGTGATTGGATGAGCTAATTTAAGCATGAGCCTAAGAAATTGAACATAATTAAGACGTTGAAGAGTTTAAGGTAGGATGGGATGGACTCTTGCATTCTATACGACCCACCCCTGACTCTACCAATGACAACAACATTGATCAATATGTGTTGCTATGTGTTTGGATGGATCCTCTTCAAGTACTTGAATTTTTTACAACTGGAAAACGAACAATTCGTGGGATTCAAAGTTAAAGATTCACCTTTGCCAACTCAGGATCTCCCTTTGATTTTTCAGTGGTTTGATCCCTTCTCCCACGCTCACGTTGTGTGCGAGATCGCTGTTTCATTTTGGGATTCCGTTGCCTATGTAAAATATAAATAAAATAAGTCAATAATGTAACATAATAATTAAATCAAGCTTTCTACTTTTGTGAAGAAACTAAAAAAAAAATGTGATTTCAAAGTAGAAAGCTTGATTTATTAAGGTACTGGGATAAATTGTAGTAGACAGTTGTTCATGCCATCACCCAGAAATTCATTAAATATTAAGAAAATTCGAGACTTTTTCAATTCCACTGTAATCTGTCCTCTCATAGTGATCTTGAATTTCATGCTTGGTTGCCCGCCCCTATTCAACATAAGTTTTACACGTAAAACATTATAGTCAACTAGAGAAGTTAACATACTTTCTGAGGTCGTTGGCTTGAGTGTGTTCATCATCTTGTGTAGACATGCGAGGTAGGCCTGAAAGGTCACATGCGAGTGGGCTCGTGGAGAAAAACTGCAAGCAAGCAAGTGTGTTAATTATATTATAAATTGATGAATGAAGTTCAATCCTATTGTATATGGAACCACCAAACCATCTACACTTACTTCATTTTGGAGAGCCAAAGTTGCAGAACCACGATAAGCGGGATCTAAAGCCATAAGAGTGCTTAAAAGACCGAGAGAAGAAGGAGGAAAATCCCTGAAAGCCTGCATTAGACTTGGTTTATATGCCTGTGGAGGTCGGAAAGTTGTCGACAGTTTCAATTTTTTCCAATACTCCTCGGAAGGTGTTCCACATAGCTTGAATATCCTATGAAGTTGCTCAACCTGAGGGCAATAATAGAAAGTGTTGGATGGGATTAATTTGGGATTTTCACGATTCTCCCTATCAATCATGTCTTAATAATAGCAAACAGAAGGGTATGGATGACAATTTGTGTTTACGCGTCGAGTTGAAAGTTTAGTATTTTGTTAAGTAAGTCAATCTGAACCCAACCAGTTTACTAAACAGGTTGAATAAAACAAATACTCGGAAGAAATAAGAAATTTGTTAGTGTGATATATATGCTGATCATGTATGCTCGTGATTATGTCTAGGGTTGGGGATGAAACAGGGCAGACCGCAAAAAACAGACCGGACCGATTGGTCCAGATCGAACCCGGACCAAACCTCTCCAGTCCGGTCTTTGGTTGTTGATTTTTCGGTCCGGTCCAAAAACCGCAAAAATACCATATGAACCGAAAAATGGGGCTTGGGCTGGGCATTGGGTCATGTGTTATTGAGCTTGGGTTAGTGAGTTAGGGAGAGTAATTAGTGTTAGGCCCAACCATTGTTAGACTTAGACGACAATAGTGTATGCGGTTGATGTGTTACTGTGTCTGGGTCGGTCCAGTCCATTCCGGTTTTTCAGACCAACGTCCTGCCCTAATTATGTCTTACAACAAACTTAAGGGTAGGGATGACAATTCGTGTTCATGGGTTGTGTTGAAAGTTTATTTTTGTGCTAAACAAATAGAATAACATGACCCGACCCGTTTATGAGTGAGTTGATACGATTGTACATGACACGGCTAACACATTAAACAATCGGGTTCAAAATTACACATCCAGACATGACACATTTATATAAATGGGTTGATATGATTGACTGACAAGATACTATTTGACCTTTTAACTTATATAGGTCATTTTTTACACTCACACGTATTCACTATAACCCATACCACACCCATGAGGTGTCGAACTCGAGACCTCGAGTTTGGACCATGAGGTGCGTTACTGCTCGGCCAAGTGGGTGGTGGTATGACTAGTTTAATTAAACAGGTTAGGCGAGTTAAATAAGATCGATGCAAGCACGACCCGATTATGAAATGAGTTCAGTTAATCAACGCGAATTTGTTATGTTGAACATAAATCTACTTAAATTCGTGTCATGTCAGAGGTAATGACCCAAATTGTCGGCCTTAATTAAAGGATACAAATAAACTTATTATAAAGAAATTATAACAATTCATGCACGTCTAACTTTATATAAAATAAAATAAAAACTAATAAACGTCAGTCGGGATAAATTGTTTAAGACGCTTGATTGATCCACTCGAGATCTCTAGTTCGAGCCTCACATCACAGTGTTGGTCTCACCGATAAAAAACAAACTTTACGAACAAAAACACTCATTTTAAAACAAAAATTAACGAGAAACATTACTATTATATTTAGGCGGACAGAGTATAATTTACCTCAGTTCGACCGGGCATTATTGGCCTTCCAGCAAACATCTCTGCCAAGAGACACCCAGCACTCCAAAGATCAATCCCAACTCCATAATTCGTAGCTCCTAAAAGTAGCTCCGGAGCTCTATACCAAAGTGTAACCACTCGGCTCGTGAGAGGACGTTTATTTTTGGGAGCATAGTAATTTGCTAGTCCAAAATCTCCAATCTTTAGCATCCCGTTTTTGTCTATCAAAAGATTTGAACCTTTTATGTCTCTGTGTAAAATTCCTCTTTCATGACAATGTTCAAGTCCTGAAAGCAGCTGGACCATATAGCATTTTACCTGCAAAATTCATATTTTTTTCCTTTCAAATTAGCATCCAAGAAGTAGTGAGAAAATGATTTGTTTTTCTGAAATTTGTGGATCATTTGAACCTGTGCCTCAGTGAGCCCTCCCTCGGGCCGGCAGATAACTCTAGCCAAATCTGAATGCATAAACTCGAAAACCAGATATAGACTATATTGCATTCTTGAGGTGGCCAATCCTTCGAGCTTTAACACATTGGGGTGATCCAACTTTTGCAGTATCATAATCTCTCGCGCCATAAATTTCACACTCTCGGGTTCTGATGTATTGAAACGGACCTTCTTTAGGGCTACGACTTTTCCTGTGTTTCTGTCCCGCGCTTTGTACACATTGCTGTATGTTCCTTGGCCAACCTATAACATTAATGTTAGTTTCATATGAGCCCAAATGTATTTCAACATAAAGCTTGACAATGGGATTTCGGGTTGTACTTGAATTGGACTTCAAGCTTAAAATGTGCTGAAAAGTAAGGATTTGTCTGAACTGAACCAAAAATTGGTCTGACTGGGTCCACAAGTTTGGGTCCAAACTTCCAACTCTACCTCAACATGGTAGTTTCTGCACTACTACATATTCAACCACGCCATATTGACAAATCACAAAGAAAATTAAGCTCAATATTATAACTTAAATTTTCAACTTCTAGATTCTACAGTACTATATTTGCCTGCAAAAGAAGGTTCTTGTTTGTAGTTTAAGAAAAATTAAGAAATTAGTTAATAAAATATATTTTCTCTTGTACTCTCGTATGATCATATACTAACTTGTTACAAGTACACTATTTACCATCCATGCATAAAACAAATAACATTTATTTTAGGACAAATATTCAAGAGAACCGAGGCACTCATTTTGCAAAGGCGTGATATTAAAGATTGACAAAACTAACATCGTCCTTGTTTCCCCTAAGACAACTAGACAATTCTCTTAGGATTCCATATTGTTGTGAAGTTACATAAAAGGTTCTGTGTAAAAAAGTCCAATTGGAAAACATTTTAACAAGAAAGAGAAATAATTAATTAACCATACACCTCTGTTCAATCAAGAAAAAGAAAAGATTGAGTGAGAACTCACTTTATCAATCTTATCATAATTGTCAGCACTTTTGGGAACCAATCCAGCCAAAACCTCTGTAGGAACATTATCAGTAAGCCATTTTGGCCACCCATCAACCAAATCATCACCATATCCTCCATGTTGCAACCCATCTTTCTTTTCTTCTATAGTAACCAGTTTCTTGATGACCTCACCATGATCGCTGCCACGGGACGATGTGGACCTCTGACCGGTGGACCTCCGGTGAGCCTCAGAGCCACCCTTGGCTCTAGCAGCATAGTACCCACTTTCTAATTTCAACTTGTCAAGGCCAGTTGGTGGAGAGTTCATTGAATCTGCAGGCTTGGCATGAACGCAGCCCATAGCCTTGTGGGTGGTAGAGATATGATTGGTGAAGGTAGGTTGGTACTACAATGGTTAATGTGTAGAGAAAGGACAAGGAGATAAAGTTGGAGAAGTCAGAGAGAAGAGAAAGGGATGGAAGAAGAAAATGACAGATTG
>JAYMTA010005636.1:0-11192 GCA_036897625.1 Pelargonium cotyledonis | reverse complement strand
TGTATCATCAATAGTTATCATATGTGTTTATACTTGAATCTTTAGCTGATTCAATCATATGAGTTTGATTGGCCAGTTTGCAAACTTTATTAGTTTAGAAAGTAAATATGACCTTGGGGGTCCTACTATTTCTAAATTAAACTCTTATTGAGTCGCATCATATCAAAGAGAGGTCTGTACGTGAGTTGGTTTATCATTGTGCAAACAGTACTGTACTTAAACTGAGCTTTGCTATATATTGTTGTTGCAATTTTGTTAGAAGGGAACAGTTGTAGAAAAATAGGCCACATTATCTTTAATCCAGTTCTGATTCTCTTGACATAGACTGCTAGATACTATTAACATAATGCACTTTGGTGGAATGATTGTCAGGGAAGGATCGATGTAGTTGAGCTTGCTGTCCAGCAGATGCACGTAGACAATATACGGCCTGATACATCTACCTGCTAGAGTGTTTTCTCAGTATATACTGCTTTGGAAGCATTGCAGGTTTTAGCTATGAGAATGATTTTAAAAGACAACAGCATCATTGACCAGTCTTTTTGGGGTCCTGAGGAGACGGTTACTATAGGGGTATGGCTCTTAAGATTTTGTGCTCTGTTAGGATGCCCAATTTCTTGGTCACCCGAACAAAGCCCATGGGCTGCCTATCATGCTCGAAATAGGACCGGCAAAGTGCATCTTCATTCTTAGGTTAGCTCCTGCCATTTCTTCGATTGTCAACCGTCTTCCTTCCAGTTATGGTATGATCGGTCTGGGATAGACGTGTACCGGAGCATTTGTGATGATGCCTAGCAGATCCTATACAAGCGGTTCAAGTCAAATATTACCAATGATGACCTGCCTATGTGCGAGCGTGCTTTCTTACCAAGGAATAATACGGCTCCATGTTTATGTTTTGCTCAAGTTGCAGCTTCGTATCTGTATCAGAAAACTTAGTTGGACAATCCTGTAAAAGACAACAGGTAGGGATGGATAAATTTGTCCCACAACATCTTCACTGGCTTGTTGCTTGCTTATCTATCGCCAATTGTATAATGTAATATAAAATTTATCTAATCTAAGTTGAGTGTACTAGTTTCCTTATGGCATTGAACTATAACATCATAAACTAAGAGAATATACTACCAAGAATGAAAGGAAATGTTTGTTATTCTATCTTCTTTTCTTCCTCGGCTACAAATTATATTCTTCAAGAAGTGCATTTCTTAACAAATTCTTTTACTTAACTATTTGGAGAATGTTAAGCAAGATTATTAAATGTGTAATATACATGTTAGTTTTATCTAAACGAGAGATGATGCAAGCTCACAATTCAATAGGAAGGTGAAAGAGTGATTAACTTATGCTATAATTTAATAGAGCATGTTGACATGTTATTTTCACGTGTGTTATTGTGTCCTTCGTTAAATCAGTCGTGGTAAGTGTGTCATGTGTCACAGTCCCAATTTGCTAGATCTAATTTAAATGATACATCGAGTTATAGACTGAATAGAAATTTTGCTTTGAGAATGAAAATGAGATTCTTATTAATGGTGTTTGGATTGGAACCTTTCATTCTATTCTCATCTCTTTTTTAACTCATTAACAACTCTCGCCTAAGATGGATGGAATGAGATTCACATCCTTATTTCTTCGAATTTTATGTTACAACTTATATATCAAAAATTCACAAAATGAATTTTTTTTAATAATTGAATTAATGGTCATATAGGTTCTTGAACTTTTTAAAAATGACCGGATTAGTTCTTGAAATTAAAAAAAAAAACCACTTAAGTTCTTGAGCTTTGAATTTTGGGGATAAAATAGCCCATGTAGTTAGTTCAAGTTAAGTTTCCGTTAACTTTGATGAATCGTCCTTAATTTGAAACTTAAAAATATTATCTTGTATGATGCACACTTCTAAGATGTCTTAATTGATTATCTTATGTGGTGCACACATGTACTTGATTAAGTTTCAAGTTAGTGGAAAGTTAATTGAATTAACGGAACCATTTTAACCTCAAAACTCAAAGTTTAAGGCTTTTAAAGTTCAAAAACTAAATCAATGTCTTTTTAATAGTTCAAGAACCTAAATAAGAATCAAGGAATGACAATGCAAATGAGTTCCTGTCTCAATCCCATCAAAAATTTAATTTAAATGTTGTCTTAAAAATATTTTAATAGAATTATTAACTATAGCAAACACTAAAGTAAATTTTTCAACGAAATTGTACCAAACACATGCTCATCTTGACGGAGTGAACATATTCCATTATATTTCAATCCCTCAAAAGTCAAACCTGGAGGCAAGTAAATCATTGTACCTCTATATCAAGTGTTCAATATATCAAACTTAACCTTAAAACAAAACATAAACAAAAAACAAAAAAATTGAGTGTAGTGTTCTCAGAATTTTAGCTGTAAAAATATTTTTATCATTTCGCACAAACCATCTAATACCAGCAGCACTCACTTTCTGCCGGCGAATAAACATAGTTGCTACAGCTACCATATGCAATTCTTTGAGAAATCCTCATCTAGGCCAAAAGTTAACAAAAAAAATACACCCTAAAAGGTTATTTCTGAAAGACGAAGTTTTGTTCAACTACAATCGACGTAACTAATCTTCACCTGAGCCACCATCTTTTAACTGCAGAAATTGGACTGTTCAAGAACGGAGCATACTGTTGAACAAGTGGCAGAACAGCCCGCCCAATTTTAGCCCACACACTATTATGGTAACTGGCAGTCACCGGAGCATGATACATTAGCTTTAGCAGCTGCCACAAATATTCCAACAATCAGAGGGTTAGCTACATTCTCAACATCTTGAAAGCACATGTAACGTGGTTTAACAGTTCAGAATTACTATAATCCGTGGTGACAAGTTTAGACCCAAAATAAACAGTTCAGAATTATTACTATAATCCGTGGTGACAAGTTAAGAGCCAGAATAAACAGTTCAGATATACTATGACTATGCAAATTAATAAGAGTGCTAGCTAGATGTATGAAACGAACCTGCCAGTACATGAAAGTTTGAATTATGTTCCGCTGCCACCTGCATATAAACAATAGTGTGAGAATTTGAGGGATGGTCCCTAGCATGCAAAGTATTAGAGAGAAAGAAACAAAAGTATCGGTAAGAAACTGACGAGAACAAAGAAAGAATTAGAAGGAAGCCCAGTCCAATCTCGGCGTGCGAAGACAGTATATTGAGAGTAGTTGAATTCGACTCCACCCACAGACAAGGCTCTTCCAAGTACCTCCTTCACCCAAAGAAAAACGGTGAAATTGATTAGCATCAAGACAATGGAATGATTTTAACTTATGCAGTAAACGAAGGCAGCAAAAACGTGAATTAATGTAAGTGGCATTGCTATGGACCATTCAAACGGACGAGTAGAACTGTTACACATGAATAAGCAGGCTTTACATTTGATCCTAAGGTCATTTCAAAATGAGTCAATCAAAGATAATCTCCACAATTGTTAAGAGGACAATATTCAACTTTCTATTGAGATTGTTAAAGAGGACAACTAGCCAGATCTGAGAAGAGATATGAACCCCAAAAGAGTTGGTTCAGGAAAATAATATATAAAAAACTACCGCCAAATTGAAGATAATTACTTTCACCACTAAAAAAAAATGTTACATGAAAGCAAACATTCTACTGTCTAGAATTATGAACTGACAGCAACTGACCAAGGAAAACTTTCATGTTTTGCCATGGCTGCATATGTTTGGTTATTTTCGTACTCCATTACCAAAGCCACCAATACTATTCAGCTGCCAATACTTATATCCTCGCGGTTAAAAGATGAGAACGATATCAGAATCTCAAATCTCAATAAAATCATGCTGAACCCTGAAGCAGATATTGACATCTTTGGGGTGCATGTATCAGTTAGATAACATGTATCTCATGTAATACCATAGTTTACTTTCAGCTGTTGAAAAAGAAAAAGAAAAAAGTAGAAAAGTTTCCTAATTAACAAAGTGAACACAAATATCGAAGAATAATTTAACAGAAATCAAATGCTCAAGATGTGATGCAACACAAGGAACCAAAACTACAACTACAAGTAAAATAGAGCTATCTTTAACATGTCACTAAAAGTCACAAACTAAGCTCATGAGGAATACATGGGCAAGGACTCAAACGCGTAAGTACTGGACCAAATGAATTTACTATCAGAATGAAAGCTGACAATACTTGCAAAATAGGTTCAAAGAGTGATAAAAGTAAATTATAATGCCTAATGAGAGGCTATGTATGTAGACAACGATCCTCACAAAGAAACAAATAGAAAGTGGCATTCTTACTTTAAAGTCCAACCCTTCACTCATATCAGAACCATTGATGCAGGAAAGTTGATTGGTTATGAACAATCAAACTAACAAAGTAAATAAAAATAAAGTTAACAAAATCAAATTCTGATTCGAATATGATGAATATAACTTCTACCTGTACAAGGATGAACGGCTGAAATTTCGCCTAAGGAACTTTGCAACATGTTCAAGAGATCGACATAAAACAGGGATTAAAGCAACTGCAATAGGATTAAACATCATTAGACTAAGTATCACGCTGAAAATAACAAACATAGATTCAAGAACATTAGTAGAAGAATGTAGAAGCATAATTTAGATGCCAAGAAGTGCTCACACTTCAGAGATAGATGTGAAGTCACGAATGTGAGGCAGTATATGAAGTAGATAAAATCCTTGGTTGCAACTATGGACTGCAAGTACACTTGTAAAGCTTGCATATTCCATGCCCGAGGTTTCTGCAAAGAATAACAGATTTAAAAAGCAACAATGGCATTGTCTACCAAGTGAATGAGTACTGGGTTCGAATGGTAAACTTACCCCATATAGTGAGTACAATGAATAAAGGGAAGAACATGCAGTGCCCATAAAAGAAAGACGGTATGCTCTGTTAGTGAGATTTTTTGGTATGAGAGGAAAGATTGCAAGCATAGCCACAACAAACACCTGCAGGAGAAAACACACCAAGAAGCATTACTAATGAAAAAAAGAATTCAATGGAGGTATAACGTATAACTTCCCAAGTTTACCTTTACATGCATAAAAAATAATTTGTCAATGATAATATTTAATAACAAAGATAAAGGTTAAAATTCTTTAAAATAAAAATGAAGGTTAAGAAAATATCTAATGGGGTTGCTTTTTAAATTTTCCATCAGGCCCAATCATTTAATGATGAATATTATCTTGTACATTATACTTGTGGTTTGATCAAGACATCTAGATGTCCTCCATATTTATTCTCCAATGGATAATCTTACATAACAGAAACAAAGAAAAAAAAACATGCTCAAGTAAACAATATAGCATATTTAAACACTAAACGAGGAATTGTAGTAATTCAAACCCCAGCAGGTAATTTAATATAGAGAAGTTTGGTAGCATTCGGTTAAGATTTTTTGGTTCAAGATTGTTCCAATTCCAAAGTCATTCCCATGATTAAAAAAAAACTCCTAATCCAAACATGATGCACCTTCTCATTCCAAAACCAAAATTTTAATCCAAATGCTACCTTAATAGATTTAGGCACGGAATAGATGTGGGTTATAATAGTTAGATGTCTGACACATTTGAAGGGCCATACGACTGTGTCTTATAGAATGCAAAACTATTTATGTTGCGATCTAACTTGGAGGAAAAGGGACTATAACAGGCACTAAATCATTGTCTTATAGAATGCTCAGGCAGTGGCCATTCAATTTGAGAAGTTTGGTAGCATTTGGTTAAGATTTTTTGGTTCAAGAATGTTCCCATTCCAAAGTCATTCCCATGAGTAAAAAAACTCCTAATCCAAACATGATGCTCCTTCTCATTCCAAAAACAAAATTTTAATCCCAATGCTACCTTAATAGATTTAGCCACGGAATAGATGTGGGTTATAATAGTTAGATGTCTGACACATTTGAAGGGCCATAAGGTGCGACGTTGTCTTATAGAATGCAAAATGATTTGTGTTGGGATCTAACTTGGAGGAAAGGGACCATAACAGGCACTAAATCATTGTATTTCATGCTTTCCCTGTTTCTAGCATTTAATTCAGGTTACAGCATCAACTGCCCAAAATGTTGTCAGCCTTAAGTATCAAATATCCACGACCAGCATATAGTGAACTGCTACAGCTACAAGTTGGCTTACTTAAAGCAATGGTAATGGAATTGGAAAATCAGAATAGTTTTTTTTTTTTTTTTTTGAAAAAAATTGATGGGGAACGAGTAAGCTATAATTTATAACTGACAGCCAGTTAATTTCTCCTACATTTGCTATTTCAGAAATATTTTTACTAAAACATGGGTAATTCAGGAATGTTTTTATTCATATCAGCATTAATAGAAAGGTCGGCAAATGAATCAAATGTGTGCACATTTATACAGAATACCATGTTACCATGCATTTGTATACAAGAGTAAATAGTTTACAGTACCCAAGCATTGACAGAAAATTGTATGGTCTGCCGATCCCAACGAAGAGAGGTTGTATTTGGACCTGAATTGGCTGCGGTCCCTGATGCTCTAGTAGATGACCCTGCAGCAGAATTTTGGAAAGGAAAATATCACGAGCTAGTAAGGAACAAATAAGTTGACTGTATCTTAGCATAGCTGCATCACCATGAGGTTTTATCTTTTACTTTTATAGCTCCATTAATGTAAAACCAAAACTTACATACCTGAGCTACGTGATCGAGCTTGGCTATTGGTAGATGTTGATGAGGTCGAGGATGGTGCTGCCCTTGTTGACTGAGAACCGGTAGAGCTTGTTGTCATAGCCTCTACCACAAGATCAGGATCCTGATAATGAAACGTCATAAAGTAACACAAGGCCAATTAGCGAAAGCAAAGCAGCTGATAGAATAACCCAGAAAAAGCAGAAACATGACAATGTAAAATCCCATATTACTGTCAACCTCAAACAGAATAAAACTCATAATCCTTAAATTATGAGATGGAAATGAAACCAAAGTCAATATTAGATTTCCCAGTTCAAATACAAAAGACAAGAAAGTATAAAGCCAATGTGGGAGTTAATGTTCCCAAGAGAAATAGAGAATCTCAAACATAGACCAACAATAGAGTATTAACAGTACAACATTGTAAAAAAAAAAATCGTCTCTAAGTTAAAGTTGTCAAAACTAAGTTCCAAAAGACAAAACGAAGAAACCCGTGAAACTAAAAAATAATGGAAATATCCAATTCTATTTTCTAAGATATAATACAATCAAGAAAAATGTAAACAAGACACAGAACAAATTATCCCTACTGCCAAAGAATTTTGTTAATATATCCAGACGATGTGAACTGTATTCATCTCAATACAACAAGATCTATAGTTAAAAACCTATATCCCTATCTCACAAAAAACCAATGTTCCAAATGAAAAAAAAAAAAAAAAAAAAAAAACCAAGATGAGATTCAAATGGTTTTCAGATCACAGACTAGAACAACGAAAAGTGAGAACAGATATGTGAGCAAAGAACATGGGAGACCTGACAAGGGTAAAACAGTATTGTCCAGTTCTAGTTCCAGAATACTATATTACCAAGCATAATTCACACAAATACAATTTTCCTGCCCAAGAGATCAAGAATCAAAATTCAACAACACCAAAGGAAACACAGAAGGGGCTTGAATGCCATTTATTGATTAACATCCCTTTTCCAAAAGATTAAACAATCAAGAAGATAATATATAAAATGTGAATGTCTATTCACATAGTTCAAAGAGATCCCATGGACAAAATTAAAGCATATGAAACTCATTGTATTTCACATAAATGCAGAAATTAATACAAGCATGAAATAAAGGAAATAAATGAATAAACAGGAAAAAAGTGAAGTTAGTCAAAATTTTAAAAAACCGAGAATCCATATATGACAGCCAGATGTGAAACAAAGCTTGGGCGTGCGACAACCCTTTTATGTTCCTCACAGTCCTTTTTTGTTTGATTAAACAATTTACAGAAATCTCAAGTGCACAGAGGATTCATTTGTTCAAAGCACGAGTTCAGTTTTATAATAATTTAGCAAACCCATAGATAAACAAATAACAACACATTCAATAAATAAACAAAAACGTAAACCAATCCCAAAAATTTGGTAATAAACAAAGAGAGGTTGAACACATAGCCTACTAAGCCTAGATACTAAAGAACGCATGTGAACACTTCAGTGCTCAGCTAAGTTCAGTTTGTAATCTCTAGTCCAGCACAAACTCAATTGAACAAAGATAATTTTCAACAATACAAAACTTTCTTCCATATCAAAGAACCAAACAAAAACCTCACACAAACCTAACAAAAGACCACTACATAAACTAATAAGTGGTTCAATACCAATCCTGAGAATACATAGGAAGATAAGAATGCTTACAGAAGTTGACAATCAAAATTAAGATTAATCATGGATGCACAAAACATGCACGCATATCCACGAAGCTCTTGTAAGTGTTACAAAATATGTATTCTTAACGGTGACAACATTGCAAAAGAGAAATGCAGAACTAGAACTCAAACAGCAAAACAGATGTATTTGATGAACAGCCTATGGTGTCTTCATAAAGAAGACTAGAATCACAGGATTCAAACTTCAAACTGATAGGACCCAAAGAAGGAAACCAAAACAAGACATCACAAACTTACAAGTACTAAAATGAAATGAGATCTATATCGTTAATTCCAAACCCCCAAAAAAATGGAACATTAGTATAATGCCAGAATTTGAAATCAACAAAGAAGATATGAGACTTGATACCATAGCACCAAACACCATTAATAAACAAAGAGAGCATAGCATCATCAATTGAACCTACAACCTTCTAGAAAATCCCCATCCCAAGTGCCCAGAAACCAGAACATCGCAAATAATCCCTCCAGTTCTAATTCCAAGAAAAAGTCAAGCCATCGAAGAAACCCAGATGAAAGCTAATCGAAATCTACTCCAATCCCAAGAGAACCCCACATAACCAAGACAAAACCTTTTCGCAAATTCACACAAAACCCATATAGAATTCCTAGTGAAGAACAACTTATAGGCGAAACCAAGATGAGATTCAGATCCTAATCCCAAGAAGAAGCAAAGATAAGAGGAAATGGGTTAAGGAACAAACGATGTAACGCTGGTAGAACTTGCGCTTGAAGTGGTCGACGACGTCGGAGCGGGAGGCCATGTGAGGAGGGATGAGGATGTTGGACCAGTAGTCCGCCCATCTCGAGTCGTTCTCGTAGTCGTACGCCGCCGCCGCTATCTTCTTCAGTTTCTGGGGATCTTCTCTCTCTTCACCCATCTCTCTCCTCGTTCGATTTCACTCACTGCCGCTGTGTTGTGTTAGATCGAGTCTCTCAGTGTAGGTTCCTTCCTTGATTTGGAGACTCTCTAGAGGACTCTTTGCGATTGGTGTGTACTACTGTTGGTGGTGGACTGGTAGTGGACAACTTGGGTCAGGTGTATGTGCCATACGATGACGTTTAAAGGTTGATTCCTTTTTTTCAGTTTCAGGTCTTTTCAGCTACATATTGCCCATCCACTAAAGATGCCGTTTTTATCATTTATGTTCAACTTGTTGGTTTTTGCTTTTCTATTTTTGGTACAAATCTCCCACTCAATCACCCAAAATCAAATAATGGAAATCAATTTTTTAGCTTATGTGCTTGTTTGGTAACTCCATTAGCAAATGTGCCATCGACATCAGGCGGTAAAGTGGATACGTGCTCATCTTTCATTCTTTAAAAATTTGGTTTTAAGTCAACTTCAAAATAATGTGTCGGCATATTAGGTGTATATGGCGTGAGACGTAATGTGAGTGTGTGAGTTAACTTAATAAAAATATTTTACTAGCTAAAAAAGGGTTCCGCCTAAATCCTAGAAATTGAAATTTTCTATCAAGAAACGGAGAGCTAAAGTTATTGTGAATTTTCTAATTTATTTTATGTTTATCAATATGGTGCTATGTTGGTGTGAAATTATTGTTTATGACATGTACATGTGATTTGAAGTGATTACACAGAGTTTTGATTTTCGTTCATGACCTAGATTAAATCATTCATAAGATGATGACACATCATTAGAAAAATTTGGATCAAATACCAAATAAGTTCGGTCTATAATAACTTAACAAGGACAAACTATGAAAAATGGTGGAAAAGAGTATTGTTGATAACTGAGAGGGGAATATAATATACTAGGAAACATGTTTGTCATTACTATATTAACAAAAATTGAATTTTTAAAATTAATATTCATCCTAGTGAATAGTGATTATCCAATTTAGAAGGGGAAGAGAATACTAGGAGATTGAAGTAAATAAACATGTATATTCAATAACAAAAATAAATACAATGAAATGTTGTATACTCAAATACAAAAGAATAAGGAATGAATCCTTGCAAGAAAAATCATATTCCAGAGAAAAATGGCATGAATGAAATGTGTAAGATTTACATGGAAACCACATCAAAAATTTACGGGTCAAGAGCTCCATGCCTTTTGTGATGTATTATTAGGTGCTCAAATATTTTGTTCTCTACTTTCCCAGCTACTCTGACTTTGATCCAAAATCCCTGAACTGTAGTTTTGACTCCCGAATGCCATCCTCCGAAACATTCTAATCTGTGCAGATTGCTGTGCTGAATCGTAGATTTCACTTTGCCCCGGTCTCATTCCATTTGAGATATCTGAGAATTCATTTAGAGAGTCGAGAGCTCTAACCACCTACAAACAAGAACCGTTTCTAGTTGAATTTCTCCTAACTTGGATCGTAATGTCAAAAATACAATCCATATGAAGTAATAATTACCTGGCTCATTCGTGGCCTTTTTGCAGCTGAATGGCGCACACAAGCTGCAGCTGTCTCAATCATCCGAAACAGTTCGCTATCAACATAGTTCTTTTCCAGGCTTTGATCTACCAGCTCCTCGAAGCCTCCATTATCAAGTGCTTGAGCAAGCAAGGGTCGAGCCTGAAGGCCACAACACATTTGGTCAAGCCATACAGCTTATTAATGTGCCACAGGTCAAACTAAGCCTTCAACTTTTAATGAAAGTTGAACTGACAACCTATGGAAAATCTACGCATTAAACTTCTTCTAACCATCAACTAATTATTACTCCCTCCGTCCCAAAATGAGTGTCTTGTTTGTCTAAATTTTTTGTCCCAAAATGAGTGTCTTGTA
>JAYMTA010005635.1:0-11193 GCA_036897625.1 Pelargonium cotyledonis | reverse complement strand
CTGGGGATGTAGGCGTGGGTCAAGTGGACGACGGAGATCGGCCCCCTTCCACTGTGCTTTTCCAGCGACTTCCTGAAGAAGACAAGTTTGAGTCGTTGTTGTCCAGATCTGTCGCCGGTGAGATGAAGATGGAGGGACGATTGACAGGGACGGACTTCTCTAGATCCGTCTGCCCCGCCTCCACATACGCCTCTACTTCCCAGCCCGTCGTTGGCGACCGCCACGTCCACGCCGGAGAAGACGATCGCGGCGAGGGTCACGGTTCATGCCGGGAAAGACGACCGGCCAACCCATTTTTTTAAAAAAAATTTTGTAGTTTTGGTAAAAATGTTTGTAATTTTTTGTAGTTTTTGTTAAATTTTGTATGCCATATGTAGAAATTGGTTAATTTTTGGTTAAATTTCTGCCGAAACTTTGAAGTTTCCGGCGGTTTATGATGAGCAGGTTCTTGATGAAGAAGTAGGGTAGTACAGTGAAGGGCATTTTTGAAATTTCATAAAAAATTGATCATGTTCTAAGCACATGTTTCATTTATTGGAATATTTCGTTAACTTTAACGAAAGTTTTGGATGCATAAATGTTTGGTATAGTTTAAGAAAGCCAATGTTAAAAGGTGTTAAGTAGATGATAAGTATATGTCAATTTCCCTTACAACTAAAATAATCAACAGTTTCGGGAGGCATAACTAGTTAACACAATATTATTAAAATTCTTTTATAATTAAACATATAGTGTTTCATCATCACCAACTTCTTAAACTCATTATGTGTTTTCATATTCTTGTTTTAAGAGATGTTGCAAGCTTGTGACATGATCAAGTTTGAATTTTGCAATAGGTCACGTAGCAGTACCCCTGCTCTTCAAAAATGTAAACGACACGGGAATAATGCATGTCTTTAACCTACACAAATATACTAGCAAATTAAACAAATCAACAAGTAGAATTTAATTGCACTAGCTCCTAAACGGAAAAAAAAAAACTCCAACAAGTACTTGAGTCAGTGAAGTGAAATTATAGTATTCCTCGGCGACTAAAAAATTTATAAACAAAAATTTCAATCTCTCTTACTCAATTTTCTCGGAAGCCGAACAATGTATTCTTTCACTAATTTATCAAACGAGTAAGTGCAAATTCATTAATTAAAACATTGAAAAAATACCTGACATACAATAGTAATGAACAACTAAAACAATTCTGATCAGTAATCTCTAATTAAAATGCAGTTCTACGGATTGGAAACACCTTTTAATTTTTTTAAATGAAAAAAGAAAAGTGTTTCAAAAACACCCTGAGTTAAAAATGCTGAGGATGATGAAACAACATGAGTTTAATTATACATGAATTTTAATAATATTGGGGTCAATTAGTTTTGTCTTCCTGAACTGTTAATTATTTTGGTTTTAACCTCAAGTGTTATTAGTGAGTGGTGATGTGGTTGCTTGGATGGGTGGGTTGGTGTGGCAACGGTCAACTTGTTGTACAGGTTAATGAGGCCAAAATAAAATAATTAAAAACTTTAAGGTTCGATACCATATGATTTTTAGGCTAGAGGTTAAAACCAAAATAATGACCAGATAAGAGGATGCCAAACTAATTAATTCATAACTAAAATTGTAATTCACTGTATATTTTATTGGTAATATAAAGGAACAATGGTAAGAAATTCTGTTTTATTTTATAAGTGAATTGGATTATATTGAAATCCTCCCTACCAACCTAAATAATTAAGTTTAAGGCATTGGAATCCATCCACCCTCAGTTTGAAGAGCATGTTTAACTAACAAAGATTGCACTTAAAGTTTAAGACGACCATGTGGAGGGCTCTACCAACTGCCACTCATCACCACCATCGGTCTACCATTTGATTATGCAACAAGCTCGAAAGCTGATCAGATGACTTCAACCAAACCACCACACTCCAAGCCACATTCTCCTTCTCTATAACCGTCTTTTGTTGCTCTACAAACACACCAATAAACTAAAAACTGTCGCAAATCTATGTCGCCGGCACACTACAAACTTTAACAATACTTCAACTTGCTATCAAAGTAAGAACTTGTTATCTAAACGAGAAAGAGACCACAATTTGTTATGTGCAAATCTTAAAAATTTTCGCCGCTCTGAAAATTAAGAGCAACCTCAAACAAAAAGGCTAGTCGACTCTAAAACGACAAAGAGAGAGAGCAGCAGTAATACCGACCTAAAATTAGTTATGTGACAACTGATATTTGAATTCAACATAATCCGAGCATAAGTTAGGACGTGTAAAATGTAAACTAACGGATTGTAGTATTACGGGTCAATTGAAGGACAACTAATCGGATTGTGATTCTCTGTGTCCATCTATGCATGGTACAATGAACAAAACAACCATTAAGCTTATAGTAAGTACAGCAGGAGTGATTAGATACAGATATTTTATTTTTTCTCTTCCTTCTCTTATACAACGATGAGCTCATTCTCCAGAACAGTCTATCTCCTTTTGCTTAACTAGTAGTGCAGGTGGAGAAATATTTTTTATCAGCAATACCAACACTATGATGAGTGACTCAAACTCGAGACATCTGGAGGGACCCGAGCCCCTTAATTTACATGTCTATGTTGCAATTTTACCATACAAGACTATCACAAAAGAAAGCAAAATGAGCTATGATAGAGTTTCCAAACAAGCAAATAGAAGAAATGACTGTGTTTCAATTGTGGTGAAATGTATACACCTAGTCTTAAAGAGAAACCATTACTTTGTACTAATCTTTATCTGTTAGTGATTCGGTAGTTAGAATTTAGAGAGAGAAACCGTTGAAGATATAGAAAATTTGTATAAAATAAATGAGCTATCATCAAATCATGGTAAATTCAAATTGGTTTTTATCAAAGCTAGCTTGTTAGTTTTACAGAAAAATACTGCTAACAGAAGAATCATCATGAACGCACCAAATAGTTTCACCCATAAGGTTAGCGGTTGAAAGAATAGTCAACTCGGGAAAACAGTTCTCCTTAGCCACTGGGATTGTATCTGTAACTATGACTTCTTGAAACAGACCGCTTGACAACCTCTTGATAGCCGGAGGGCTGGTAAGTACATACAGTGATACCCGTTAGATTGTTTAGGTTCAATTTCCCCACATCTTAGCTTAACGATGGAGAGATGGATAATAAGAATAGATTCAAGATTTTCTATTGCATGCATGGAACCAAAACGTGGTCTCTAGAGAACTAAAATATGTCGATAACAAAGAGAAATGAAGCTCATACCTAAAAACAGCATGAGTGCAGCATGCATAGACTTCTCTGGCCCCTTCTTCATGTAAAAGAGCCGCACCTTTTGAGATAGTCCCTGTAAAAAAATCGAATACAATTAGATACAAGTCAGTGATTACAACATTACCATAAGAACTTGAAATCAAATATTGCTATAATAATTAAGCTTGCTTACTAATGATAAGACGTTAAGTTATCCGAGCAAAACTTAGACTCATGAAAAAAGCAAAGGCTCTTCAACCCCAACAACATGATCACACATCAGCTCTATAATTCAAACCTCAGTTACAGCTCCAGTGTTATCGTTATATTAATTATTTTATTTTTATTTTTTATGTATAGGTAAAACATTTACTTCTCCCTATCGAATAAACAATAAGCATATTTTAACACGTTGCTTCTTTTCATTACACCTGACTCATCTCTGTTAATTGAGCTTCTATTGGATTTTGACATCCCCATGACTAGACTCACCGGCTGTGTCAATCATGTCGTCAACCATAACTGCAACTTTCCCTTTTACATCACCAATTAGATTCATCACCTGCGAGGTAAACATTAGACTCAAATATGAGGATGAGAAACATAAGTAAAATGTTGATTTTGAATAAAGCATCAGAAATCAGAACTTAAAATTCAATGAAGGAAATTAAGAAGACAGGTTCAATGAAGAAAAGAACAAAAGGATGAGTAACTTCATCTGTTTATTGGCAATTATATCTAGATAAACAGATGTTGATCTCAAAATTGATATTGTATAGAAATGCATAATGTATGGAGATAATGTTAGCAGTGCTACCTCAGCAACATTGTGCCCGTGACGTCTTTTATCTACAATAGCTAAAGGTGCATCAGATAACTTTTTTGCAAAAGCACGCGCTCTTGCAACTCCACCAACATCAGGTGAAACCACTACCAAATCATTAGAGGAAATCCTCTTGCTGGCAAGGTAATCAAGAATCACGGGCTGGTGCACAGAATCAACAGCAGAAGTATCAATATTCCAATCAAATAACGTTATGGGAACAAATTTAGTCACCGAAAATATGGACTAATTAGTTACCTGACAGTACACATGGTCCACAGGAATATCAAAGTAACCCATGGACTGCCCTGAATGAAGATCACAGGCAAGAACACGGTTGGCCCCAGACTCTGTCAGAAGGTTTGCAACAAGTTTGGCTGCAATAGATTCACGCCCTTCAGTCTGCCAACAAAAACAAATGACGTAAACAACAATTTGCAACTAATCCATCGAACAATATAGCTTAAAAGCTTAAAGATGACCATTGCTCCACTTAAGAGGTTAATATTAAAAGCTAGGACAAATAGCTCACTCAACTTTAAAAGAAATATAGAGCTAATGCACAAGGATAAGGATGGGAATGAGTTCATCAATAGTAAATTTAGCATTGTAAGTATGGAAGGAGGTCACTTTAATCACACCGTGAATTGGTTATTTCCCAAATATTTGACAACTCAATGATTTTCCAAATAGTTATCGCCAATAGGTGATTAAATATTGCCTTTCATCTATGATTTCTACAGAATGTTTTTTTAACATAGAGGTCTAAAGAACACTACAGATGAAACTCACCTTTCTATCCGCTCTGGCATATCCAAAATATGGAATCACAGCTGTAATATTCTTGGCCGAAGCTCGACGACAAGCATCTATCATTACCAAAAGCTCCATGAGATTCTCATTTGCAGGAGGACAAGTGGGCTGTACAATGTAAACATCACAACCCCTTACACTCTCTTGCAACTGAACATAGATTTCTCCATCAGCAAAACGTTTTATCCTAGCTTTTCCCAGATTCAAGCCCATGTAGCATGCGATTTCCTAAGGATGTGCAATAGCACGTAAGCAAGTTAATGATTACAAAACAATTATAGCATCAAACTTTATTCTTTTATACAATTTTGCGATTCTTTTTCTTCTAATAACCTTTATTTCTGTTATTCACCTATAAAGGGCTATTCCATGCACGAGTCTCCCACCAATGTGGGGTCTGGGGAGGGTTATCTACGTGCACAATATCATCCCTGCATTTACAGAGGGACTATTTCCCTTTCTCGAACCTGTGACTTCAAGACCGCAAGATAGCAACCTTACTGCTGATCAAAGGTTGACCCCCAAATGCAACTCTAATACATATAAAAAAGAGCTATTTTTCTTCTAAATGCTGCTTCTATTCAGTATCACAATGAACAGAAAGTGAAATTGAAATGTCACACGGTAGCAGGTAATCAAACAACCATGTTGCAGGAATGGGCTTAAGGATTCACATGCCCCAATCAAGAGCCATTCAGTTCTCACTTGAACTCAACTGGAGTGAAAGCCAATTTCTTACACAGTTACACTATCCATGTACCAACACTAGTAGTATAAAGGAGCATAAAATAGTGAAATATTCACCTCAGAAAGTGCAGGATTTGCTGTACCAGAAAATAGCTTCAGCTTGGTATTGTTCTTGTCAGCCGTTTTCTCCATCCCAGCCGATTCCAAGAAGTTGGGAAATGTGCAATTGTTAAGTATTGGAATGATGGGCTTCCCGTTCTGAGAACCCAATGGTCCAGGCATGCCACATTTCTAAACCATGAAAACCCAAATCAATAACAAAAATGATAAACACATTTGTGTTGAAGACAAAGTTGCCACAAACTACAAAGCTTTGTTCACTAAAAATAATCTAACCACACTCAACAACAGGATTTTTGCTAATTTCTTCGTATTTTAGTATACATATATGAAACAAACCACCCAGCCAAAATTAGTTTTCATTGACTGTCAATTCTCTGCACCTGATTCGCTAAAAGAAAAAGTTTGAAACTTTAACATCGCATTCAACAAACAGAGCCTCCCCAAAACCAATTACTGAGAAAAACACATTTGGGGTAAACAAAATGAACTCACAGCGCTCGTACGGTAGCGTAGCTGGTTGGCGACGAAACCTCTGCAGCTGAGAGAGCAGCGAGAGTAGACAGAGGAAGACGAGAACAATGAGGACGACGAAGACGGCACGGAGAGCGAAGCCATTGTAGGCGTCTAGGGGTAGGGTCTCGCGGAGCGGTGGTGTTGAGAGCGCGCGAGAGAGAGGCGCTTTCTAAGCTATTGAGCTCTCTATCTATGGCGGTACTCTGGTCTTTCACTCCATTCGGATTTGATTTCGTGGACGCTTTAAAGGTTTCAGTTCGTGAATGACTCTGCTCTTACGACGTCGTATTGAAATATTCCTAGTCAGGTACTGAGTCAAGTGACGTGTAATGCTTGGTTCTTGATGTGGTCGATCTTTACTTTTGATTTCTTTCCAATTTCAATGGTCTACAATATGAGTGCATGTCAGAGTCTGATTCTATACAGAGTTCATGTAACTCACTACTAGCAACTTTTATAAGAAAATGACACTATACATTGTTTAACTTTAATTACTATAAGATGGATTTTGGGTTGCAAATACCATTTTAAATGATAAATTACTATACTTTTTGGAATATGAATCTCCCAACAAGTTAAAATACCCTGTAGAAATAGCAATTTTCCTCGGAGAAATGTCTATCTCCATCTTACTATTATAATAAAAGTACAAGATATGCTCTTTTGATCCAACCCAACCCAATCCAATCCAATCCAAGCATGCAGTGTATTGTGTATAGAAGTTGGTAGGTAAAGATGAGATGGTTCAAGACATTTAAAATGAAAAATGAATGAATGTTGCAAGTGCTGTTGTACTTATCATCAACATCATCTTTAGGAATAAAGATATCAGAATTTGATTCATATCAAGCATGTTTGGTACGAAAACCACCAAAATGAATCTTCTCACTTTGCATGAAAAGCACACCTAAGAATTACATGACGTGATTCACATTGCGTCCTGTCTGCATATGGTGGAATACTTTCGGCACCTTATAGTTGAGGATTTTGCGCCATTTGTGCTTTTGGAAGAAATGGAGCGAACAAGTCAATATGCGGCATTATGTTTCCGCGCAAGCAAGGCTGGCCATCCAGCTCTTCCAGTGGAATTATTCTCAATATGCTCAGTCCGCTCGGATGGGACATATTCCCAAATTACATTCACACGTCCTCAACTTTGGAAGATTGGACATAATATTGATATACGGCAACACTGAAACAGATGTCGTGTATCTTGCGGGATGTTCTAAACCATGTACAAACTAATTAATCTTACAAAACAATATGCATTCGTTAGTTAGGATTACAAAAGCTCACTGTAACCAGGGTTGTACGTTCGCTAAACAGCTACACAGATGGGTGACTTAATTTGCCTCCGGAGATTCCTGGAAATGAATTGAAACAAGAACTATCACTTTTAAATTTTATGCCATTTCTAATCCTTTCAATGAAACAACTTTAAGGTAGCGTTTGGACAAGAACTTTTGTTCAGAAATGGTAATGAGAATGAGAATGAGATTCCCATTCTGGATGTTTGGATCATGACTTTTTGTTCATAAAAGTAACTTTGCAATGGGAATCTCATTCTCATTCCGATTCCAAAATTTTAATCCCCAACGCCACCTAAATGAAAAAAATAGCTTGTCGCACAAAAAAAAAACGGAGGCCATTGTACTGCTTGAGGCAGACACAAACTCGCAGAAAAGATAGAGCTAAAGATTAGGATCTTATGCCTCTTGAGACCGAGGAGATTGAGTTAGGGAACTGAGTTGGCTGCTTTCCATGTTTGTAAGTAACTGAATCACAGTTTTCAGGTGAGGAACACTGCATAAGTTGAATATCAAGTAAGCCAGGGGAACAGAAAGCACAAGCATATAAGTTCACCAGGCACCAATGAAGCATATAAGATACAAGCATACATCTCCTTCAAGTTTCTGGTGGTAAAAAGTTATAACATCGCATGCAAAAGAAAATAAGTATGCTTGTCACGTGATGTACTTATTCTGGTGAGTGAAAGGGTTGTTACAATGGCATGATATTTTAGAGCCCTTACATTATAGAATATTTATGGAATAAATTAGTTTTGCACAAGCTTGATATTTTATCACTTTGACATATGTACTAGTATATAGAAATAGGTCAAGTGGATGGCTGGGACTCTAAAGTCTAATCTATCTAATTAGAAAGAGATGCAAAATCAATGCAAGCCTGGACCTATATGAAGCATTCAACCATTCAGAAAGATTGGCCTAGCACCACTCTTGTTTTGACCTTCACATGCTTCTCACAACAGTGTGATAACAATCAAAAGCATTTCAAAATTTTAGTTGCTAACTTGTAACCTACAACTTAAATTATCTTAATACACGTACTCACTGATACACAAACACACCTATAAAAATTACTTCAACACTTTTCATGTAAAATGATAATACCTTTGGACAAATCACTGATGTATGACAGGATGCACTCAAAACAATAATAAAACATACTAACAAGATCAGTTACATGAATAAAACCTTCGCAAACCATCTTCCATATGTGCATCCAGGGCTGATATCACTCGAGGCATCTGCTCCAAAACCTGCACGAAAAAATATGCAGGATTCAATAGATTTAAAAAAAAAAACCAAATTCAAGTTTATTTTTGTTCACATGATCTACATACTTGCCCAGTGTTCTTGATAGTGGAAGTCTTTGCCAAAAGGTTCTTTGGGAGCTTCAGGAGTTGAGCCTGCAAACATGAATTAGCTATAATTCACTACTACTCAGAGCAAATAAACGACCACATAGGCAAAATCATATCATCAAGTAAAGTGACATAATCATGGACAATACTATGAGCTGACGACTTTGAGACCTTTTGTAAAGAGTGACCATTTCATGTTATATGGTTCAAGAGAAGAAAGATGTGATTAAGAACAATCATGAGTCAACAAGATTGCAGAGCACAATAGTGATTCATGTCTTGGTGATTACAGTGAAATGTTAACAGATGCTGATATTGAATGCAAGGTTCTGCAACTTCTGTCCCAAAAACACAATTTTGGATATTTACAAAGCAATGCTCCATACTCTGCATAACTGGAACCTTCATTATCTTCCCAGTAATTTACAACATAAAGCAGTGTTATTTCGACTAAATTCAGGTTAAAATGAAAAACCTAAAGAAACCCATTATCGGCATCCACAGTCAAATCATTCCGGCTGAAACCCAGAAAAAATATATATATATATTCAAATCCTTCGATACAATCAAAACCCAGATGCTGGAAACTGAAAAATGCAAGTCGAAACCATTAAAAATTCCTATAGATCAAATTGGGAAATCAGTAATCTCAGAAGACGCAGTAAGAGAAGAATATGTGAAGAGGAAAAGGAGGTGCCTTGGAAGGAGAGGACTGTTGCATGAGGTGGAGGAGATTGGAGGTGGACTGGACGGCCTGAGAGATCTGATCAGCAACAATTGCTTTTGCCGTATCTTCTCTGCTACTTCCTCCTGTTGTTGAGCTCGCCATTGCTCTCGCTGCAAGATGCTATTGCCTATTGGAGTTGTTTTAGGGGAAACGTTTGTTTCCGTGTCACGGGCATGTATGATATATGTCTAGCACGCGCAAATGATAAATCGCCCTGATAAATTTATGACCACATCAACCTAGTTCGTAAGTGTTTTACTGAAAAATTGAGCACCGATCAATTTTTGTAGCGATATTGGTGTTTGTAACTATTATATTCTTATATTAAAACGTGAGTTAGTAAAATTTATAATCAAACTAATTTAATTTTGTAACTAATATGGACATGTATCACACATGAAATAATAATACATTGTCAATCTTCTCATGTTTCATCAAATAGTAATCCTTTTTAGCCCATATATTTAACAAAAATTAATCTCAGACTGGTTAAACGATTTTGTCTTTCTTGAAAATTTTGACTTTAGCTCATGTACTCAAATTTTACTTGTTTAGGCTCTTGGATTACCAAATTTTTTCCACCCATGTAACCTACTATAACGTGTTAACAACCGTCATATCAACAAATTGATGCGTCATCATTTATAGATTAAATGGTTATGTCTTCATGGACCGGACGAAATTTTGATTTTAACCTCTAACCTCAAACTTTGTCTATTGTGATCCGTGGAATCTTAATTGTTTTTTTATTCTCACCTTGTAGTTGGTAATAAATCCTATGGTTGTTCAAATTAAACCAAAACCGCAAACCCGTTAATTAACTCATAACTTGCATCGTATATTGAGCTGCCCATTAACCCGCTCCAATGGCCGGCCCATTTCCTCCTGAAACGAATGGGTTGGTTCACAGAAACATAAGCTTCACCCGAAACGAATGAGTTGGTTCTAACCCCGCCCCAACAGGACAGTTCCCCGCTTGTACGTGACTACCCTTTATAAATCGTCACATTGGTACAATGACATGCAACATTTTTTAAATTAACATATCACATCAATCTGCCAACAATTTTTATAACAAAAAACATGACTCTAACCCTTTAAACTTAAATCTTCAACATCGCAAGATAAAGACTATAAAATCTAATTCATAAAATATAATGTGATCATTTTCATCGTTGTAAACTTTCACAAATTTACATACATCTAGTTCAAAGTTTACCTATAATATATCATATTTAATCACTATTCGTGCACACGAGATAAAATGATGGGGTATAATATGGGGAAAATTACACATATCTCCTCTCTTAAATAGGTTTATTACACATACCTACCCTAAAAATTAGTATATAACTTTTACCACTCCTGAACTATGTCATATTTTTACACATCCAATTTTTCATCAATTTTTCCGTCTGAGAGGTCAAAAAGACCGAAATACCCTCAAATTTAAAAAAAATGAACACCAAACATACCCTTAAGCTTTAAATATTAAAATAATAATAATAATAAAAAAAAAGAAACAGATGCACAACCTCTTTCTTCTCCGGCAAGCCTTCACCGGAGCTCCGGTGATGCTCGGCCACCTCTGCAAC
>JAYMTA010005634.1:0-11193 GCA_036897625.1 Pelargonium cotyledonis | reverse complement strand
ATAACTATTGCTATTAGTAATTTTTATTAGTTAATATGTAATTTTTTGTAACGGTAGAAAAATGAAGGGGCATTTCATCTCAAAGTAATGAGAATGCTCCAAATTGTTAGAGTTGATGAGGTGACAACTCCTAGTGCTTCCTCACCAACTTTAACACATATATATATTGATTTGCTATTCTCTTATAGATGTTTTGACTCACTCTCAACCTATAATGTTGTACTGTACGTATTTGCTTGTTTTAAATGGTAATATGCGACTCTAAATGAAAAAGATGACGTTTAGTTATATTTGGTGATAACCAATTGTATGATGACACGTGTGAGTTTGTACTTTTTGTGACTCGCTCTCATCCTATAATATGTTCGTAAATGACATATTATTTGATTAAGCCCAACAATTTTATTTTATTTTATTTCTGCTGGTTGTATGTATGGGTAGTTGAAGCAATGGATGAAAGAGAGCTAAAAGAGGACGCTAAGGAAGATCCATATGAATGCCTAGAAGAGGTAGAATTGGTTGGATCACAAGTATCTCCTGACATAGTTGAATTCATATTCCACTTGGTGAAGAATGCTATAAACTTAAAAATAATAATTATAGATCCTTGTCCAGTTCCAAAAGGTTATCTTTATCTGCGAACAAATTCAACGGACGAGCAATTTGCCAGAAGTCGCGTCATGGAGCAAATTGTACCTAAGTTACCTCCCAAGATTGAGTTTGTATTACGTTAATTCTTTCGATGATAGTTTATAATATTCAAGTTAATCTTTTTGTAATAAACATGAGATGAACTATGATGAATAAAACTATTTTCTATCATTCATATATGAATTTGTACTAATTAGGAAGTAAAATTCACTTGCATATAGTTATCAATGAGATTTCATCTGTAAGTTACAAACATTTATAAGCGTGCGAAGAAAAGAAATAACTCTCTTATCTTTCAAAATATTGCATACTTTTGTAGGTAGGTCACATATAATGAATGTATTCCAACAATGAATCTGGACCATTCACAATTGATCTGGTTCGATTCTTGGACCGATACTAATCAATCCAATTCCGATTAAATAATCTTTTTACGAGACATTTGGTCTCGATCCGGTTCGGGTTGAACCAATTCCAGTCCTAGTTGAAGATGAAGACTTGAGCTTGAAGTCTAACAACTTCCGCAATTAATATTTGTTTTTAAAAATTAGAATGGAATGGTTCATTATTTACACCATCTTTCAAATCCAAACCCTTGTTAAGTGCACTTTTTTAGGCGCCTCCTCAATTCTACGCAACAGGTCTTCTCTACCACCAAATTTCTTCGTATCCGATCTCGTATTTGCCATGCATGTGGCTCTCTATCAGTTATTGTTGGCTACAAGCTTAGTTTTGTACATTACAGAGGTACGTTGGAGACTTTAAAGGTTCTATTTTGTGGTTAAATTTGGTTTCAATTTTAGGGTTTATGTTGTGTTTGCTTTTTAGGTTCAAATTGGGATTCAATTTTGTGGGAATTATTAATTCTGATGCAATTTTATTTTAATTTTCTTTTCTTAGCTTAAACATGTCAAGAAGGAAATATATGGAAGATGATTGCAGATTAGGATTGCCGGAAGAGATTATTGCCCATATTTTTTCCTTCTTGTCGATCAAAGAAGCAGTAAGAACTAGCATTCTTGCAAGAAGATGGAAATATAATTGGAAGGTTTCTACCCATCGTTTGGATTTTGATATACGAGTTCTATATAACAAATATTGTCACTGCAGTACTAGATGTACAACTACAAGTTATGTGCAATGGGTGGATCAAGTTTTGAATTCAGTTCAAGATCGTCCAACCATAGATGCACTAAGAATTTGTCGACCCTATTTATATATTTTGAGAGATGATGTGAACCGGTGGGTTAAATATGCAATAGAAAAAAGAGTGAAGAGGCTTGAGTTGGATTTTAGTACAACCAATCCATGCCTAGAACTTAATTACCCATTTCCATTGCAATTCTTCGATTCAAGTTTCATGAGCTCATTCAAGGAGCTGGCGTTGGCTTGTGTGAGTGTATCTGGAGAGGCACTTAAGTACGTTTTATCCGAATGCCACGTTCTTGAGAAGCTCTCCATTACTGACTCGCCGAAACTGGTTTATCTTAGAGTTTCTAGTCTCACGCTTAAGTGCTTGAAAATAATGAGATGTGCGTATCTTAAAGATCTACGAGTGGTTGATGCAGTGAATCTTGAGTTCTTCACTTACGAGGGATACAGTGAAATAAGATTTTTCATGAGGAATGTTCCCAAACTCACGGAGCTGAATTTTGGACATTATGGTCCAACGTCGAATGATATTGTTGTTAAGCTACCTTTGTACTCTCCGATGTTGAAGACACTCATATATCATACAGGAAAATATCATGCGGTTAGTTCAGTACTTTCTATTTGTTCTCTTATTTTCGTAGCGTAGTGTTGACAAAATCTTTATTTTACTTCACTAACTGTGACCAGGGAGCGAGCAACTTCCCCAACAACTTTCCCGAAAAGTTCAATAATTTGAAGTATCTGGAGTTGAAAATTGCCTTTGGAAACCTGAGCATCCTTCGCTTTACTTCAATTCTGAAAGCATGCCCTTCACTGTATAGACTCAAAGTAGAGGTGAATTTTTTTGGATACAAAATCATCTATTGTTTGTACGTGGGCGCATTTCATTTACGTACGTGTATTCAGCTCATTTTCAACATATAGCGTTGTTTTTTATTTGTTTTAAATGGTAATTACACGTGACTTGAAACGAAAGAAATGACGTTTAATGACACGTGAGTTTTTGACTCAATTTCTAATATTGTTCATAAATGACATATTAATTGATTACGCCCGACTAGATGTATTTAGTTTATTTTTACTTGATGTATAGGTAGTTGAAGCAATGGATGAAAGGGAGCTAAAAGAGGCTGCTAAGGAAGATCCATATGAATGCCTAGAAGTTGTAGAATTGGTTGGATCTCAAGTATCTCCAAACATAGTTGAATTCATATTCCATTTGGTTGAGAATGCTGAAAACCTAAAAAAGATCATTGTAGATTCTCGTCCGACGAATATAATAGTTCATCCACAAACAAATTTAACTACTGAGTTGGACAAGCAAATTGCTAGAAATCGTGCCATGGATCAAATTGTTTCTAAATTACCTCCCAAGATTGAGTTTGTGTTACTTTAATTTTGTTTTCTTTACTATAATATAGTTGCAAACAATTACAAGTGAAGATTAATACATTTGGTAGTGGAGGAAAGATATGGATGGCTGTTGTTTAAAGCATGAAAAATTTGGACTTTTGTGGTCTGAAAGAAATCATTATTAGTTGAGTTTGTGCATTGATTGTTATTGAGATGTTTTGAATGGACCAGGAGCTGGTAATTTGGAGTATGCTCACAAAGTGTTTGAGAAAATGACCCAATGGGCATGAATATGATTTGTAATGTAGTAAACTAATACCTGGTCAGTGGTAGTAGTTAGTTGAGGCAAATTTGTCAAACACATGAGCCATGTTCATGAATTTATCATGAATTTTCAAAGATTCTTGAAAACTGGTGACTGATTGCACAGAGAAAGAATCCATGGCAACCATTGCAGTGGAAATAGTGCTTGAGAAATTGGCTTCTCTTGCAGTAGAAGAAGCTCAATTGCTAGTTGGAGTTGGCTCTGGAGTTCATCAATTGCGGGATGATTTAGACAGCATGAGATCCTTCCTGCAGGATGCAGAATCACAAAGCGAGAGTGATCAAGGATTGAAAACTTGGGTGAAGCAAGTCAGAGATGTGGGTTATGATGCTGAAGATGTTATTGAAGAGTTCTTGCTTCACTTAGCTACACCAAGCAGGCATGGTTTTTTCCATTTTGTGCGTAATTTCTATCACCAAATCAGACAGTTCAAAACAAGGCACAAGCTTGCTGTCCAGATGAAAAGCATCAAGGAGAGGGTTAAGGCCATATCAGAGAGAAGAGCTGGATTTTCTTTCAACACAACAAGCTCTTATGCTACCTTGCAGACTTGGCATGATCCTCGGCGAGCTTCTCTATACATAGATGAATCTGATATTGTTGGCATTGAGGACTCTAAAAGTTCACTGGTGAGATGGCTGATTGAAGGTGAACATACGCTCACAACAATCTCTGTGGTGGGGATGGGTGGAATGGGCAAAACAACTCTAGCCAAAAAGGCCTTTGATAGTGAAGCTGTGAAGAGAAGCTTTTATTGTTATGCTTGGGTTACTGTCTCCAAATCGTTTATAATCGCGGAGCTTTTGCGGGTTGCTCTGCTTGATTTTCTGAAGTCAACAAAAGAACCAGCTCCTGAAGGAATTGAATCAATGGCTGACTTCCAATTAGTTAAGCTGCTAAGGAGTTATCTACATCAGAAGAGGTATGTCATTGTTCTTGATGATATATGGAGCATAGATGCTTGGGAAGCAGTCAAATATGCTCTCCCTGATTCTGACTGTGGCAGTAGAGTAATGTTTACTACTCGTTTAGTTGATCTTTGTGAATCAGTAGAAAATATGTGTCATGTCTACCATCTCCAACCTCTCCCGGCTAAAGAGGCTTGGATCTTATTCTGTAAGAAAGCTCTTCGAGGGGAGCACGAGGGTGTCTGTCCGGAAGAGCTACAAGCAATGTCTCAAGGTATCTTGAAGAAGTGTGAGGGGCTACCTCTTGCAATTGTGGCGATAGGAGGTCTGGTATCAAAGAAAAAGAGAGCCTTTTCGGAATGGAAGAAAGTCCATGACAGTCTTGCTGCAGAAATGAAAAGTGATTGCAGCCTTGGAAGTCTTGAAAGGATATTTCTACTAAGTTACAATGATCTACCATACAATCTCAAATTGTGTTACTTGTATTTAAGTGTGTTCCCAGAAGACTACCTAATCAGCCGGAGGAAGCTGATCAAACTATGGATCGTTGAAAGGTTTGTAGAGGAGAAGCAAGGCCTGACAAAGGAGGAGGTTGCAGAAGATTACTTTAATGAACTTGTTAACAGGAATCTGATTCAAGTTGTGGAAATGGATCATTTGAGGAGGGTTCTAGAACTGAGTAAAGAACACGGTAGAGATCTATGTTGTTCTTTGGAGAGCATGACACACCTTACTTCCTTGTACATTTCTGATGGAGCGCGGGAATACATTCTACTTGACTCTGTGTCATCCCCTCCACAGTTTCTCCAACGCCTTTATCTCAAAGGCCGTTTGGCGAGTTTGCCAAACTGGATTGCTTCGCTTTGTTGCCTTACCAAGCTAGTCCTTCAACATTCAAATTTGAAGACTGATCCACTAAATGCCCTCCAAGGGTTGCCTAGTTTGGCTGTTCTTGAACTTAGAGAAGTTTACATTGGGGATGAGCTATGCTGTGGTGCTGGAGGCTATCCAAAGCTCAAGAAGCTCAGCTTCTATCAGATGGAGAAGCTAAAGCGTGTAAAGCTCGGGGAAGGAGCAATGCCTGGGTTGAGGGAGCTGAAGATCGCTGCGTGTCAAGAATTGGCAACTCTTCCACTTGGCATTGAACAGCTTCATAACCTTAAAGAGATGTTGCTAGTGGATATGCCTAGGAGATTCTGCACAAGAATGAAATCACCAGATGGTGAAGATTATTGGAAGATATGCAACATATCCCCACAATCTTGCAGTTCTATGAGAGCAGAGGAACATGGGATGTTGAAGCTCTATCTGATTCAAGCTGCCAACGAGGAAGGATGCACCATGGAACTTGTGGGAGCAACTGTCCCCATTGAAATTTTGTATTGTTTTGAATTTGTCCTTGGTCTTTTTTCTCTCTTCAAATTGTGCATTTGTTCCCACTACAATGAAATACATATTTTTGACCCATCTTTGGCAACGTGTTTAATAATCATGTTCAAATGTCACACTAACACGGTGCACGGGTAGCGAGTTGCAGTTGATGATGCTATTGTTCTCTGTTTATACCTCATATTTTCTTCCTTTGTCACGAGAAAAAACTTATATTTTTCACTTTTCAGTTGTTTCTTATGCAAAGAGGAGAAAAATGAAGCTTTTCAAGAGCTTGGAAGCAGAGGAAAGACATGAATGGCGGTTGTTTAGAGCATGGAAGAAATGGACTTTTGGGGTCTGCAAAAGTGGGGTATTAGGTGAGTTTATGCACTGATCGAGACACTTTGAGTAAGTGGGTAACTGGTAACTTGCTCTCTGCCCACAAAATGTTCGAGAAAATGCTTCAAAGGGATTTCTTATTTAGTTTCTGATGATCACAAATTTTTATTAGAAAACCATGTTTTATGTTAAGTGCATTAGAATTTGTCCATCCCATCCCATTAGCTATGTTTCATAAAAAAAGGTTCTAAATTGATCTTTCTTTTGTCTCAGTGGAGCGAGAAAAGTACTTTTGACCTGACCAGAAACAAATAAACTCTTGAAGAACCTGGTAGTAGAGGAAAGACTAAGACATGAAGGGTTGTATGATTAGAGGAAGTAAATCGGTATTAGGTGAGTTTGTGATTATGATAGAGATCTTTTGAATTAGTCAGCAGCTGGTCATTTGGAGTCTGCCTACAAAGTGTTTGAGAAAATGCCTCAATGGGTATGAACATGATCTCTAATACAGTAGATTAATACCTAGTTGGTGGCAGTAGTCTATTGTAGAAGCAAAATTTTCAAACACACGTGCCATGAATATGATTGTAATGCACTAAGGTTCTTTTTACAGGAATGGGAGTCAAGAATCAGAATGGGAAAGTGGTTCTCATTGTTCATGTTCAGATAATGACTTTTTGGTCATGAAAATGACTCAAGAATGGGTTTCTCGTTCCCATTACCATTCCAAATGGTACCTAATTGTTGTTTGGAGTTCTTGCTCGCGACAATGACTTGGAGTTCCATTCAAGTTGATTACAAGGAGAATAGTGTTTTTAGGAGATACAAGGCTAAAAGATTAATTCTTGAAGACTGGTGATTGATAGCAAAGAGAAAGAACTGATATATGGCAACCATTGCAGTGGAAATAGTACTTGAGAGCTTGGCTTCCCTTGCAGTAGAAGAAGCTCAATTGCTCGCTGGTGTTCGCTCAGGTGTTCATCAATTGCGGGATGATTTAGACAGCATGAAATCCTTCCTGCTGGATGCAGAATCAAGAAGTGAGACTGATCAAGGATTGAAAACTTGGGTGAAGCAAGTCAGAGATGTGGCTTATGATGCTGAAGATGTCCTGGAAGAGTTTTTGCTTCACTTGGCTCCACCACGCAGGCATGGTTTCATCCATTTTGCTCGCAATTTCTATCACCATATCAAACAGCTCAAAACAAGACACAAGTTGGCAGTCCAGATAGAAACTATCAAGGAACGGGTTAGAGCCATTTCAGAGAGAAGAACTGCCTTTTCCATCAACACAGCAAGCTCTAATGCTACCTTTCAGACATGGCATGATCCACGACGAGCTTCTCTATACATAGATGAATCTGATACTGTGGGAATTGAGGACTCTAAAAGTTCACTGGTGAGATGGCTGATTGAAGGTGAACGGGGCCTCACAACAATCTCTGTGGTGGGGATGGGTGGATTGGGCAAAACAACTCTGGCGAAAAAGGCTTTTGATAGTGCAGCTGTGAAGAGAAGTTTTGATTGTTATGCTTGGGTTACTGTCTCCAAATCATTTACAATCGCGGAGCTTTTGCGGGCTGCTCTGCTGGACTTCCTGAAGGCAACAACAGGACCAGCTCCTGAAGGAATAGAATCAATGGTGGACTTCCAATTAGTTGAATATCTCAAGAGTTATCTAGAACAGAAAAGGTATGTCATTGTTCTTGATGATATATGGAGCACAGATGCTTGGGAAGCAGTCAAACATGCTCTCCCCGATTGTAACTGTGGCAGTAGATTAATGTTGACAACCCGTTTGATTGATCTTGGTGCGGCTGTGGAAAATACTGGTCACTGCTACCATCTCCAACCTCTGCCGGAGAAAGAGGCTTTGGTTTTGTTCTTTAAGAAAACTCTAATAGGAAAGCATGAGGGTTTCTGTCCAGAAGAGCTACAAGCACTGTCTCAAAGTATCTTGAAGAAGTGTGGGGGGCTACCTCTTGCAATTGTTGCAATAGGAGGTCTGCTATCAAAGAAAAAGAGAGCCTTTTCAGAATGGAAGAAGGTCCATGACAGTCTTGCTGCAGAAATGAAAAGTGATCGAAGCCTTGGAAGTCTTGAAAGGATACTTTTACTGAGCTACAATGATCTGCCGTATAATCTTAAATCATGTTATTTGTATCTAAGTGTCTTCCCAGAAGATTACTTAATCAACCGAGGCCAGCTGATCAGACTATGGGTTGTTGAAAGGTTTGTAGAAGAGAAGCAAGGCTTGACAATGGAGGAGGTCGCAGATGATTACTTCAATGAACTTGTTAATAGGAATCTGATTCAAGTCGTAGAAATGGATCACATTGGAAGGATTAGGACTTGTCGGATCCATGATCTTCTTCGAGATATTGTGCAAATGAAATCAAGCCAAGAATCACTTATCAAAGTTATAGATGAAAGGAGCATGACAAAGAGCGAGAAGGTTCGTAGAATATCAATCCATGGAAGTGATCACAACTTAATGTCAGAGGTGAGATTTCCTTACCTTAGGTCATTTTTGCTCTTCAAGTTAGGATCTTGAACCCTCTTTGGGGGAGCATGCTTCTCAGGCTTTAGATTACTCAGATTACTGGAGCTAGAGCTTGTGCCTCTTACTCTCTTCCCTTCTGAGGTGGTTGAATTGGTTCATTTGAGATACCTAAGTTTGAGGAGAACAAAAATTGAGGAGATTCCAGAATCCATAAGGAAGCTAAAGCAATTAGAAGTACTCGATTTGAAAGGAACAAATGTTTTCTTCCTTCCCATTGGGATCTTACAATTGACACATCTCTGCCATCTTCTCAACTATAGCTATCATTTTGAATCGTACATAAAACTTGCTGAGACACATGGCGTGAAAGTTCCAACAAGAATTGGAAAACTAGCAAACCTTCAGAAATTGAGTTGTGTTGAAGTGAATGGTGATGGTGAATTAGTGAAAGAGTTGGGAAAGCTAACTAAGCTAAGAAGGTTGGGAATTCTAGAACTGAATAAAGAACATGGAAGGAATCTTTGTTATTCTTTAGAGAAGATGAGACACCTTACTTCATTATACATTGTTTCTAAAGGCGAGAGGGAATGCTTCCAACTAGACTCTTTGTCATGTCCTCCACAGTTTCTTCAACACCTGTGTCTGAAAGGTAGTTTGGAAACTTTACCTAACTGGATTGCTTCGCTTCATTACCTGACCAAGCTAGTTCTTCAACATTCAAACTTGAAGACTGATCCACTGAATGCCCTCCAGGGGTTGCCTGGTTTGGTGGTTCTTGAACTTCAAGGAGCTTACAACGGGGAGGAGCTTTGCTGTGAGGCTGGAGGATATCCACAGCTCAAGAAGCTAAGCTTGTACCAAATGGATAAGCTAAAACATATAAAACTAGCAGATGGAGCAATGCGTGGGCTTAGGGAACTGAAGATAGTGGCATGTCAAAAATTAGTAACACCACCAGTTGGCATTGAATGCCTGTATAATCTTAAAGAGATGTTGCTGTTGGATATGTCCAACAAATTCTGTTCTAGGATGAAATCGCCTGATGGTGAAGATTTTTGGAAGGTTCAACATATCCCAACAATCTTACAGTTCTATGAGAGCAAAGGAAGACGGGTTGTTGAAATTCTTTCTGATTCGAGCTCCCAATGAACAGAGAAATATCAAAGCCTTCCACTGACATGGTAATTGATACAAATGACCGAGTCTAATTATTTTTTGTAGTATATATGTTCATATTTTTCCAGCACCTTTCTTGTAAATATGTATAATACTGACATTATATAACTGGCAGGATGGGTTCTCAATTCAGAGAAAATGCTCCTTGGCAAAGCTGCACCAGTTCTGGTTTACAAAATTCTGTCATGCCATGACAGCAGCTGAATGGAAATGCAAATCTGTACCGATAAAATGCTGAATTATCAGTGTGAATCGTAATTTACTCTTTGTAAGTTTGATTTTTTTTTTTTTTTTGGGTGTGTGTGTATTGATGAACGGGTGCTTAATTCTATCCTCTGTATTGTAGTTTATTGAGAATATTACTAAAATGTTTGTGGCATTCTAATTTGGAGACTGATATGCTATTGAAACTTTATGTTATTCTAATTTGTAGTTCATCCAATTTTATCTTCTGCATCTTTCTTCAATTTTTTTATGCTGACTATAGACACAGTGAATTTGTGTGTGTACCATGATTGATGGTATTGGTTGCTGGATCCTTTTGTCTGGTTTTTAGTACTAAATAATTTGTGCCATTGATCACCAACAATCTAGCTTCTACACTTGTATATATGATCTCTGTGTTGATGCTAAAGAGGAGCATCTGGTGAGGTAAATTAGCCAATCTTCTTGCTTGAAATTTGAGGATAAAATCTTCACTTCCTGAATGATCTTACATAATGAAAGCATTTTATAAGTTTGTGTGATTATTCATTTATGCAATCTTAAGGTAAACAAGATACCATCTTGATCACTAACTATTACTGTATAGGTGTGTTGTCCATTCATTGAGGTATATGCTTTCAGCTTTCAGGTGAGGAGCTGGAAATTTGGAATGTGCCTACAAAGTGTTCGAGAAAATGCTTGAATCAGAATTTAGATTTTGATGATATGGTATTCAGTGTGTGTATTCTACATCAGTTAGTACCAAGTAAAAGCATTTGTGATTCGGCATAAAAAATCAGTCAAGGGTTGAATTCAAAATTGGAATATAGGAATTGGGAATTAGGGTTAGCAATTGGGGATTAGGGCTTGGGAGGCACGTGAGCCACGTGGACCCACTTGGGCACGTGGGGCGCACGGCTAGGAGGTGGGGTCCACCCGGCCTCACCCTCCCCCTCTCCCCTCTTGTGGCCGGCCCCAGGGAGGCATCAAACCCCTGGGCCCCACTTGCCTCTCTCTTAATTGAAGATGGAAACTGCATTAAAGAGTCAGACTGGAAATAGGAAAGTATAAGTTATGGAAGGAAAGGGACTGCCTATCCCCCTCCGGACAGCATGCCCCTTCCAGGCAGCATGCCCCCTCCGGGGCCACACCCCCCTCCGGGGCCGCACCCCTCCGGGCCTGACGCCCCTCTGACAGAAGCCACCCCCTCA
>JAYMTA010005633.1:0-11194 GCA_036897625.1 Pelargonium cotyledonis | reverse complement strand
CTTGTGGCCGCCGCCGGCTGGGGCGGCGGCGGCTTCTTTCTTAGGTGGGGGAGAGATGAGCTCCGCCTTCTTCTTAATCTTCTGCTCCATCTTCTCCTTGACCTTGGCCGGATCCGCCGCTCCGGTCACCGTCACTTTGTTACCGGCACAGTCAGTTTTCACGCTCTTCACGCCTACAACCACCACCACAAGGAGTAAATCAGTAAAAACTGAGCATTAACATAAAATTCAGAGTAGCAATTATAATCATCACAGTTTCCGATTACAAGCAAAAAATCAACGAAAACGTCCCCAATTTCCGGGAAAATTGGAAAAAAAGTTCAGTGAATAATCAAATTCACACCAAAACAGAGCTCATCACAGTCAATTTCGTAACATTTTGAACAGACGAAACCAGAAATCACTCAATAAGAACATCAGATCCCGTACCGGCTACATGACGAACAGCATGACGGATCTTCTTCGCGCATCCCTCGCAATGCAAGTCAATCTTGTAAACAGAAGTAACGGAGGCGCCGTCGTCGGCAACGACCGGCTTCTTCTCTCCCTCGGGCTTAGCAGCATCTTTCGCCTGAAACAGAGAGCAAAAATGAGTCAAAAAAATCGAGAATCGAACTGAGAAATCGCCAAATTCGAGAATCAATCACCAACCTCTCCCATTTGATGGTATTGGATTAGAATATTCTCGACGTTGATTTGAGAATCGGAATCGGAATCGGATTCAATTTGCAGAGAACGGTTTGAAGCTTAGAATATGGAGGCAAAGATTCGTATTTATAGAGAGGGAGTGGTTGGCTGTTGGCTATTGGCTAATGGCTATTGGCTATGAGACTATGGTCTATAGTATGTATGTATGTATGTATGATGATGAATTTTGATGGAGTGATATGGACCGTTGGATGAAGACAAATGGAAAGTGGAGAATCGGGTCAGCATAAATGGGCTTTGGGTTGAAGCCGCCGGGTTGGACTTTTTGGGCAATAAAAATTGATGAGGGACGAGACCGAGGCATCGTGACAAATCGTCCAACCCCTACTAGACCCTGACTTGTTTGAAATGACGGAATTGCCCTGGAATGTAACTTACGTCGTTCGTGAATTTATGTTGCTGCTGCTGTTTCTGGAAGTAGTGAGAGTCAATGGTTGAAACATTTAATTCAATGAATTTATTTTTAGTGTGAAAAATATAATGATAAAATAAATTTGTATTTCTTTTCAAGGTAAAAAACAATACTCTCTCCGTCCTAAAATGAATGTCTTGTTTGTCTAAATTTTTTATCCCAAAATGAGTGTCTTGTTTCTATTTTTATGTTATTATATTATTGTTCTTCCCATATTACCCTTATCACTTATGCACATGGACAAATCTGCACATGGGTGCACATGTGGTGTAGTTGGAGAAAGTGAGAATTATATTGGAAACACACTAAATTATCTTGTAATTCTTAATTTTTGTAAAAAAATGAAAACAAGACACTCGTTTTGGGATTGATGGAGTAAAACTTTTTTAGAGTTGAATTTTTTCTTAATCAATGGCAGATTATGCACATTACTAGGATCGGGTGATAACAATATTTCATGAAAATATACATTGAATTTGTTCAATTTTGATTTTATCGATACACCGATTAGTTATAAAACAATTTAATAAGACGATCGTGCAAGTATTTTGATGTCATGCAAATTAATCGGTTACTATTATTAAAATAAAAAAATTGTATTGATTTTTGAACCGCTTTCAAAATATTAAATGTCATATTTTGAAAATCAAGGCATATTTCATTCGTCCAAACTATAGTTAGTCAATTAGTTATACATAAATTAATAACAATACTCAGTAAAACATTTGTAAACATATTTTACACTTTTTTCAATAATAGCACACAAAGTATCTTCACATAACCACAATTCTAACTAATTTATTATTAACTTTAACGCATAATAAAATGCTCATTTTGAGTCAAATAAATCATTATTTTATATATTATCATTAAATTTAACTCATCTGTTACACGCTTGGTCTTACTTGATCAGTAAACTGAAGACATTAAGATAATAGTGATTTCTAGATCTGTAAACTCGATAGCTCATTGGTTTCGTTGAGAGTAGTCTCCTCAAAATTCATTTAATGATTACACATTTTGGACTTTTCATCTCAATCGATCCTTTCTAGTAGAGATATACCTTCATATTTAAATTTTAGTATCATATTAGAAAAGTTAACTTGAACACGGACTGTTTATGAGTTAGAAATTGCCATAGCATGACAAGAGTATCACGTTTAGACAACTAAGTTCAAAATTACACAGCTCGCCATTTTTGGACACTATACATACCTCAGTCGACACTAGTCAAATGTGAAATCGAAATCGATCTGTCAAGCCACGGACCGCGAAAGCTGCAAGCTTTCCCAACGCAAACATACAAATAAATGTTGTGCCCATACTCACACCCACGAATACGCAAACCCCAATCAATATTTCCACTAAAGGAAAAGTCCAGAATTTACGTACGTACGAAATTTCATGAAAATTGAAATGAAAATCTATGGATCCATATGAGCCCAAAATGCAATGTTTGAGAAATTGACAATTGTGGCAATTTTGTGAATATGCTTACAAAAGCAGTGACGTAACCATTGGCCAATGCAGGTAGGTTTTGGAGATATCATCGGATAATGATGTTTGATTGAGAGGCAATGAAAAAAAGCAATTTGTGGTGGGGAGAAGATAATGAAACCCAATTATGGCTAGCCAGCTATGGAAATAGGAATTGAATGTGCCCTTTTCGTTATTTATTAGTTTTATTTGTGTGTGAATAACGCCAGGCTGTGTATGATTGAGTACTTGAATTTGGACCGAAAAATAAATCAAACTAGATCGAAATCGGACTAAACCAAATGGGTTTTGTTGGTTTATTGCATAACCCTTTGGGTGGTTTAGTATTTGAATCTGGACTGAGAAAATGGGTTGAATTAGATCGAGACCAGACTAAACCAAATGAGTTTGGTTAGTTTCCTACATAATCATTCCTCTGGTTAAGAGCTGTACGTGATTGAGTATTTGAGTCTGGACCGAAAAATAAATCTAATTAGTTATAGAACATAATAGACTACAATTTTTAAATGATTCAGAGTGTAAGATCTCTCATGAATGATTTTTTCATCAATATTTGTTATTAGATGGAGCGTTACAATTTGTGAGAATCATGATCACCTTTGGGACCATATACATGCTTTAACATTGGGAATTAAATGTGTTGGAATGTCATTTTAGGGTGAAGATTTGTGATTGGTTTTATGAAGGGGACCATGAACAATTGGGTAGGGGCCTGAGGCTTTTCCTTTTTGTGTGAGGAAGAGAGCTATAAATGCATGGAACCATTATTGCACACCAAGTTGCTTCATGGTTGGATGGCCTAGTCATTGATTTTAAGGCCTTTTGGCTCAACAAACTAAGAGATTAGTGGTCAATCATTAATTGTGATTTTTGGGAAGATTTTTGTGTCATGAGCTGTGGATCGCACTCTTATATGGTATGTGACTAAACATCTGAATGTGACATGTCGTGTTGTAGGTTGGAGTATTTGGATAACATTTTTAGCCGCCCTCTTAGTTAAAGCTACCAATTTTCACTTTATGTAGGGTTAAAAATGGTGTGGGTGTACCCAAGGATAGTAGCGTAGTTGGCAACACAGGCTGCGTGAGTGGGAATAGCGCTTGCGTGAGATCTCCACTCAACACACTCATGGAGAGAGGGGAAGGCTTTAATTGTGAAAAAACCTAAAATGTGGATTCGTCTGTGTATGGTAAAACGGTTTAAAGGTGTCAACTGTCAATGTGCGAGCCCGCTCAAGAACCCCATATATGTTATAAACCTAAAATAATAAAAATAAAATGTTGTGGGTGTTTTGTGGAAAAAAAAAAATCATAGTTGTTGTTTGTAGTCAATGACTAAATCAATATTCATTATTGTAGAGATATACCGGGGAATGTTCATTAAATACTTCTGACAAATATTAGTACATTTATATGTTTTTATTCATGAATTTAATTGACGAACATGTTGGGTGGTTGATATTTTAAATGTTGAGAAATTGAGTTAATATCGGATAAGTTGTTCCCTTTATGAAATTAAATGATGGTTCAAACGATCATAATTACAATAAGAAAAATGAATATATGGAATGAATTATGTCGAATTCTCTTGAAGATAGTTTGAGATTTATAGTGCACGCTAAAGATATTTGGGTTTTGTCTATTTCTTATCATAAGTCATAGTTTATAAACTTGTAAGGACAATTTAATTGGTCGTTAATAGACAATTTATTTACCGGTGTACAATCTTTATAAGTTGAATCTAATTAAAGTCAATGGTAAATAACAATACATGATCTAAAAAATGGAAGTGCTGTATATAGTGATTTCAAATCGTAAAGTTGTATGTGTGGAGGTCAATTTTCACTCAATTGGAAAAAACGTTATTTTCTTTGTAATTTAATTATTAGGGTGAAGATATGAAGAAAAAAAAAGAAGAAAAGTTGGAATTTTATTTCACATCATTCAAAAATAAATCTTTTGTCTTATATGTTCTCATGATACATTTTGAATTTGGGTCTAAAACCAGAAAATAAAGTTTGGTGAGGAAAATGATAGATCATCTTTGTAATTATTTCAACCGTTCTAATTTATTTATTTAAATTAAAGAGAAAAATATAATAATCAAACATTTTTCTTAGGGCTAATCAAACACTTTCTCAAGTTATACAACATTTAATTTTAAGAGTAATATGAACATCATTTGACTGATATAACTTTATATCAGTTGCACTAATTATGAGGTGATGACACCTCATTTAAAATCATGGATCTGGACGGGTCGCTCCGCTCTCACAAATTCACTTGGGTGGGTATAAGTGAAATTTGATGAGGTGTCATCACCTCATTGGCTTGGTTAAGTTGCAACTGATATAAAGTTATATCAGTCAACTAATACACATTTTACTCTAATTTTAAATATGTAAACGAATTTTAGTGAGGTTGGATTCTAGCAATCCGGTTCTCGTTGAGTTTAAAGTACCGCCGTACCGGGTCGTGTAACTCGTTTATTAAATGATTTATGCAAGCTAAAGTGATCAGATATTCTATTAGATCACATCAGATCGGTATCAGCTCATTTATGTGAACGTATCTTGTCCAATAGTATTATTTTGAATTAAATATAGTATTTTAAATATATTAGTTGTGCCACGCCGCATCAAGTCACTCAAAACCACGTCGATTTATTTAACAAAATACCAGCTTTCAACCCGACCCATGAAAGCTCCGCACCGCTGCACATTTGACGTGCAATTCAAGGAGATGCAAGCATGGCATAGGCTCAAAAGTGAAGAGTGGTCACTGGTCAGGCACGTGCTGGTGTTTGTCGTTTTCCACGTGCAGTATTTGCAGAAAGTTTGGTCGTACGTGAGTTTAGGAGGCGTAGGAGTTTGACCCAATGATAACATCTATTTTCACCTAAAAAACAAAATGATGGCATTGCTAATATTATCACATTAAATTAGATACCACAATTCCAATAATTTTTTCAGACAAAAAATATTTAAGTAAACAAAACACGCCCACTTCTTCCGAGGATTGGTTCACGTGCTGCACTTTTGTAACCCAAACACGTTTCTAGTGCCACCATTTGACACCTTCCTACTTATTGCTTGCTCCCAACACCACTCAATACTCACTCTCACGTGGTGGGATTTGAAGGCGGGTTAAGTTGAATTCGAGTTTAACATGCAAAGAGTATAAATTACGGATGAACTTGATTGTTATTTTATTTTACAATTTTATATACGAATCTTTTTTTTTTAATTTTGAAAGAGGTTGTACAATTGAAGAGGACCTTTTAGACTTGATTTGGCCTGTATATAGACGAATCTTAAAAATATCAACTTATAACTTACGAGCGATTATTTTATAAGAGATCTCTTCACATACTTTTAACAGAGTGTTTGCCTCTAATTTTAAACCCGTGTGGGCAAAGTAGCAAATCACTTTGTTCATAGTATTACTATTGTCATCTAATATGCTTTGACATAATTAGTTTCATTTTTATGTGCTATCTTTGTCAACTGTTCAATTTTTTTGGTTTGATTATTCAAGCTGATGGATAAGATTTCAATGCATTCGACATAATTTTTCATGGTGATTTTGTCACTAATACTCAATTTAATAATGTCGAGTTTTTCATTGTGGGTTAGTATGTGAACCGAGTGGTGCAAGATCAAGAAGAGAAAGGTTGATACGAAAGTAGGTCGTGCACCATGGGCTCAATGAGTTGCCAATTGTCAATTACCATCGATTGGGCTCATAGTTAATTTTGGGTTTTTTCATGCAAGATTCAAACAATCAAAATGGGCTAGGTCCAATAGAAATTAATGGGCCTCTCAGACAACCGAATACCCGAAAAGTCTCGCTTTTGCAACAGAACCGAACCGGTCGGTTTTCAGGCCAATTCTCAACAATCTCTTTCACTCTTCTTCGTCACTCGCAGAAACCAGAGCTCGCAGCTTCGCCATTTTCAGGCCTCCGCTCTACGCTAACCCTGAAAATCACTCTTCTCCATCAGCCGTGCTCGCACAGCTCTTGACTCTTGAGTTTCGTCGTGTCGAGGGCGATATCGGCGGCCGTTGCGGTGCCTAGTCACCGCCGGAGGAAATGCACCTTCGCAACTGGCTCTTTAACAATTTGAAACAGGTTTGGTTTATTTATATATATTACTCCGTATTATACATTTTATTGGTGCTGGTTTGTTGATGACTGTAACTAATTTGTTCGACTTCGAGGAACTGGATTTTTCGGTGCTGGAGACGGAGGCGTTTTTTTTTATTTATTGGCGGAGGAGATTAGAGATCGGGTTAGGTTTTTGTGTTGATGCTAGTTTCATAAGTTGAAAATTGGAACAATGTCTTGGTTGTTTTTCAAATTCTGTGATAATTTGTTGAGAATCAGATTATTTTACTGTCATTTGACGCAATGTAGATATATGATTGCTTGCTTTCTGCTTTTGGTGGTGATGATGTTCCATTTCCAGCTTGTGGCTCTGGATATGTTGAAGCCTTCTTCATCTTGTTTAGTCCCATATGCTAAGAAATGTTATGGGCAGATTCTTCAATTGTAATATATGATGCACGTACACTCTCATGTTCTTAATGTATCCGACACGGATACAATACATGGACTCACAGACCTCTTTGGATACGTGTCCCCCAATTTTTTTGATATTGTTTTTAAGAGAACATACGTCAAACACTTTGTATTCACCATTTTTCTAAAGATGAATTGATTGAATGAGTTCAACACTAAAGCACATTGACTGTATGTTGTATATCATCAGGCTCGTACCGGTGTCTATGTAACATAGGTTACATTATCTTCTAAAGAAATGCTTCTGTTGTCTCTCTTGTCGAGATTACTGACTGGATTCTAGTGTTTCCATCCGGTGTCTCTTTAATTATGTTTTTAATTTTTTTCCGAGAAATGTTGGGTGTATCACTAAGCTTTTATTTGACTGCCTAAGTAAGCAATCGATTTAGTTGTTGAATAATAACAAATAGCTAGACTGGGTTAGTGCTCAAGTAATGTGTGTTTTTTTTTTACTTGTTTTAGACATCATGAGTTTGCTGGCATGTGAGGTGATGGATTCACTTCTTATTCGATGATATTAGCACAGTTAACACATTAGTTATCCAACAAGTTGCCAAATGATAAGCCAACAAGGGCTTTCTACTAGAACTCAACCTTAAAGTAGAGAATATCGCGTTCTCTGGATCCTGATCTTCAAGGAGCAGTAGCTGCTGTGGCTACAATGCTCAGGGAAAGAAGGTTGAAGTGTTGATCTGATCTTTGAGAACAAATCTCTTAGATGGTATGTGGAATGTTATCTATTTTTAGATTATCAAAGGTTGAGATCAGCCCTTGATGTTTTCTAATTTTAACTGATTTATTGTTAGGGTGTTCAAATGGGCAGCACATGTAACTACATATAGGCCAAGACTGGGATATGGATGGAGTGATAATCCTCTCTTTTGGCAAACAGTACGAGGTCAAGCTTGATGATTATTATCATTACATTGGATAAATATGATTTCACCTTTTGAAATTCAACTAATCCTCTCTTCTAGTTTTGATTTATAAATGAGAGCTGAACAAAGTATAGCGTTCTAGATGTTTCCATGATTCTTTGAATTCATTTGATTACATATTGATGTTAATTAGCTAAAACAACCCCTTGTAAAAAGCATACAGTACATTTGTACTTGAGGTTGAGGTTCAGTTTTCCAATAATGTATTTGTACTTTTTTTTCTTCTTCTTTAGTTTGCATCCATTGATTGCCATTTCAGATTATGACACTTGCAAATTAACAGTGTCTTTTGACTCTATCCATGAAAAAGGACTTCTAGTTTCCTGTGCCCTGGAGGAGCAGAAACCACGAGCTGGTGTTGTTGGAGTCAGTTTCGTCTGGTATACTCTACCCTTTTCAGTGTGTGAATATTATGTTTGAAACAAGATTTCTGTTTATGTTGAATTTACTCATTGAAATAAATGTAGTGATTGCTGCGGTGAAATTCAGATTGAAATCAATGCACATTTGGTTGCTCGTCCAAGTTAGTTTTTTTTTTTGCTTCACAACATATAACATAAGATAATCATGCTAATGCACATACTTCAAAGCATTTGGAGTGATATTTGGTAGATTTTAAGCACATTTACTCGATGTTTTAGTTTCTATCAAGTTCATAGAAGTTTAGCATTCTTTCATATTTTTTCTTGATCCAAGAAAATTCTGACCCAGTAGAAGATTTTGATCTTCTGAGTGTTGTAAGTTATTTGAACATATGCCTGAGTGAAACTTCTAATGATAAACCCTAATCCTATTTTCAGTCAAGGATCAGAGATCAAGTTTGTATCAGGTCAATCACCAAGTTTATCAAGTACACTTTTTTATGAATCTCGTTGATATTGGCTGTTTCCTTTTGCAGTTTGGCATGCTTGTTGACTGTTCTGTTTTTGGCCAAGTAACTTTACTTGTGAACCAACCAGAACCATCCCTTGGCAGGTTCTTTCCCAATGCTTTCTGGCCTCTGGGGCTACCTTCTTTTCAACAACTAACTTTAGCTATTTTGGGCATATATTATAAGATTATTATCATGTTTAATGCCTAAACTTTGGTCAACAACACAATTTAGTACCCAACGTTTTATTGGCAGGGAGTTAACTTAATTGGGTTATGGATCGAAGTTTGGGAACCAAACATAACAAAAGTTAAGACCTTACAATTTGTGTCATGACATGAACACGACACGAAATTATCATGTTTGGGATCACACACTTTGTAATTGTTACGGGTTTGTGTTGGAGAACCCAACACGTTTAGTAATTTTGTCGTGTTCATGTTGGACCTTCAAATAAACACGCACAACACATATTCTTAAAAAGGTATAATTGTAAATGAATCCTAATAACGTGTCAAATGTGTCCATCCCTGTTGGGCCAATCAGTTTCAGCGCTTTGGGTTCTTTTGAGGTCTTGAATTCGAGCTTCTTTGGACACAACACAACCCATATTGGTTTTAAGTTGACAATGCATGATTGAGATATTGAGATTAGAGTGGAGCCTTAACTCCTCTTTCACTCTTTTAATTCTGGTTTGTACAAACAAAGAGGAGCAATGTGAGAGTGACAGTGATTTTTTGCAAAGAAACAAAAGGGTGTATAGTATCATATCCCATCCTTTTATGCTTTTCGTGAAGCCGAAGCTTCCTGTCATAGAAAAATCGATGGATGAGAACCTGCTGCTCATAAAATGCCCGAGAAAATGGATCTTAAGGTAATTTTTTATTATCAATTTGTAATACATTATTTCCTTTTCAAGTAAATAAATAAATTGAATTCAATTTTGCCGCGGTCTCACACTCATTTTGACCTGACAATTTGGATTCGAATATGCATGCGGGTATGTTAATTCGATCCGACTAAAATTTGATCCAATATTACCCAATCAATTTCGGATTGATACATGCATGCAAACACAACAAAATCATATGGATAATATTTTATAAGGTATGGTACTGTAATTGAGAGCCAGATTTTTTAGACGTTACATCAACAATATGTTCTTAGTCAAAACACGAATGGAATGAAATGAAATAAGTGGAAGAATATTGTATTTTATGGTGTATGGTATTCTAACCGAGAGCAAGAAGTTTCAAACAACGTATTAATGACTACGACTTGCTCAAATAACAAAATAAATGCATTTGAAAGGGTATCACGCTCACAAATTCATTGGATGACTATTGACGTTAATCCTTGTTTTTAGACTTTTCAGTAACTCTTTGACTATTTTATTTTCTCATTTTAATCAACATTATACTTATTAATTGTCAAACAAAAATAGAATCTAATTATGAGAGTTAGTTCTTGACTCAATGATATAAAATGTAGCATACTATTGAAAAAAAAGACTCTCAACTATGATTTATTGAATACGTGTGACGTCACATCAATAATTTACATTTGTTTCTGTCGTAATAAATTTTTGGTTGTCTTCTGATTTAAAGTCTCGGCCAATTTGTATCGGTAACATTATGGAGTGATAAAATAGTAGGTTAATTTATGTTTAGGTTGCCCATAATGATTTTTAAATTACCAACAAAACCCTCAAGTTTCCCTCTTTCTCAGTAGCATGAACCCATTTGTCTTTGCGGGCAGGTCACCAAACGCCAAGTCCTCTCGTATCGGACAGTCACAATTTTGCCTCAGATCAACACGATCGTCTCCTACAACACCACCACTGACCACACCATCCTTCTCTCTCGCCACTTGCGGTCAAACCCCGCCAAACCCACCCCCACCGCTTCTCCACGAAACGCACACTCACAGACCCCTCTGTTACTCATGCTCATAAATCCGCGGTTTCTTCTCTCTTTTCTTTCTAATTCTTCTATACAATCAATACCCGCATCCCTTCTGCTCATTTCCCATCTGGGTTTGTTCCAAGATTTCAAATTTATTTGAAGAAAGCTTCGGTTACTATGGTGACTGGAGCGAACCGCCAGGAGAATGGGGAAAGGAACCCACCAGCCGCTTCCCGAGGAGGAGCTACCAGGTCTTTGGGAACCACGGGTTCCGGCCAGTTCGT
>JAYMTA010005632.1:0-11194 GCA_036897625.1 Pelargonium cotyledonis | reverse complement strand
TATATAGAGAGAGAGAGAGAGAGACAGAGAGAGAGAGAGAGAGGAAAATGGATTTAAGCCATGTTATTTTTGGCTTAGTTTAAGTCAAACCAATCATAACATGACACCTCATTAAAATGTCACTCATACCCACCCAATGAATTTGTGGGAGCAGAGCGACCCGCACAGATCCAAAAATTTTAATGAGGTGTCACTATATTAGTGGTGGCTTAGCCTAAACCAATTAATTTTTGATTTAGACCCCTCATACTCTCTTTCTCTGTGTATGTGTGTGTATATATATATATATATCTCGAATTGTTTATTACACAACATTACCATACATCAATCCAATTTGTGGACTTCAACTAAGTTATTATTTAATGGCCCATTTCGTTTACCGAACAAATTTCAATCCAATTCGTGAAAATTACTCAACATATGAAACCAGCCGTGTTTCATTTCCTTCATTATTTATACAACATAAAAAAAGTAATCAACGACTCAATGTGAGCACTTTAACTAACGTTGAAGTAATAACTGATGGTGACTTAAAAATTAATTATTATTTTATCGCATAAGTTGATTAATAGTTCATTTAACTCTAAAAGCTCAACATCTACACACCATCAAAATTATTATCAAAATGGTGAATTTTCAACTTTCGTTACTGAATAGAGATTAGATAATAAAAGGGAAACCCAATATTCTAAGTCTTAACCAAACTAACAACCCAAAGAAATAAGATAAACAAAACATGAAAACATAATCTATATAAGACATGGAAATATCCATGACCTCAGTCAAAGGATTTTGACAAGAGAGTAAAAACTCTATGTGACTAGGAGTTACCCAGTTTAGCAAGCCGAGGGCCTTAGCCCCATCCTGTCAAACCAATGTCAAACAATGTCGGATCACTAATTGAATCAGATCGTAAAACTCAAGACGACCCTGCAACATGTATCTACCACGGAAACCGCCCATCACTACTAGGGGCACTAGGCGAGTGGTTACCTAGTTCACCGAGCCCAACAACACAACTCGCCGAACCAAACCCCGTCAATCTCGTCTTACCCGTGACCTGATCGTGTCACAGGAGCCACCTCAAACTCTCTCCTGGCTGAATTCTACTATAACCACAATCTCAACTTCTGTTGCGAACGCCTTAAACACCACTTGCCGAATCCAAGCTACCGTAAACGAAAAAAATCACTGCCGTCTTGAATACCCTAAAAGTATAATTTTCATACGAGAGACAGACATCCGGCCAAAAAGTTGATTAACCCATGTATTTCTTTCTTTCTTCTTCTTCCCTGCAATGTAGGGCATGTAATGAATTTGTCTCCAGTTGTCCAGCTCATGCTCATTCATGTTGGATACCTCATTTCCTTCAATAAAAGAAAAGGGGACCCTTAAGCCTTTAATAATATTTTGCTGTGAAAAGCATACAAACTTTAGCATGAACTCAAGTAAATGCCATGATATAAGGTCAGAACCAACATCACTTTCTCTCTATATTTATTTTTCTAATTTATATCTTCTTTCAATATATTAAATGATATTGGATTTTGGCATTTTGCTAGCTACTTGATGGTATATGCTCTTGGATTTTCAAGAAAATATGGGATATTAGTTTATTAAGTATTAAAGTACACAATCATTTGCATTTTTTCAAATCAATTTTTTTGGGGTTTGTGTGTATTATTATTGAACCTAATTGCATTGCATTTTTGGGAAAATTGGAGATTACTTTATCAATAGTGTTGTCATTTTCTCTTAGGACAAATATGTATTTTCTTGGTAATTTGCTACCTCTCTACATCTTAAGTCATTAGTTAGCATTTTCTTTTTGTTCGAAGAATTGCATGACATTTCAAGCCAATACTCATGGGTACAATACAATACATATATAATCATCAAATCCTGATCATAGTAGAAATAACTGTAAATTGGAAAATAATACCATAAAATCTATATTTGAAAACAATATAAAGAAATTCAAACACCTATAAACGATCTCAAAATGACCTAATATGATGCAAATCATGATGTAGCTATGATCATCAATTTTAATTGTAATTAGATAACCTAACTTGTGACTCATTTTTCTTTGTGCTACTACTTCTTTCTCTCTACTGTTATTTTCCTTCCTAGTGCAACTTGCATCGCAGTGAACTATAGACTTTTAGATAGTTCAATTTTATCGAATTCTTGCTTGACTTGAATGTATCAAACAATTACCGTCAAGAAAAAACGATCAAACTCTAAAAATAAAATATGGTAATTTGGACAAAAATACAAGACATGGTCCTGGATGAGATTTTGAGAGTAGATAGTAGAGATTGTCATTTCCTTGTCCACACACACCATACATAGATTCAGAGAGAGATGCAATATTTGCAGGCTCCTGATCCAATGCAATTAGTACACAAACAAAAACACTGTGTGCCCCAAAAACCAAAGAGATAAAAATAAATAATAAATAAGGTGAAACATTGCAGCAAAGACATGTTCATTCCTTTTCATCCCTTTCTGCTTCTGATTCTCATTTAAAGCTCTCTCAAAATAATAATAATAATAATAAATAATAATAATCACCCAATTTATTTCCAGCTCTAATAATTATTATATTGATTTAATTTCAAATTTTGATGTGCCACAACACAACATGACAATGGTTGAGACAAAATGCTTCGAAAATTCTGCTACTCACAATAAATTCTGAATCACAACCTAGCAAGTATTTATTTTGTCTCTTTTAAAAAATAATTAATATGTTGTTGTTGCTGGTGTGGTGGTGGTGGTGGCCGTATTGATTATGTGACCAAGTACATGATACTGTCAAATTCACAGCTTCCCAGTTTCTCCACAGTTTGTATTCTATGGGATTGGTGTGGTTTCAATTTGCAGTAATGTCAATGGTCTCTTCACTGTCATTTTTTTGTCATCAATAAAAAAAAAATTTGTTACCCAGACAAGTGTTTTCATAATGAAAATTACAATTTTGTTTTGTTATTATTTTAAGTAAAAACAATCTGATACTTGATTACAGTTTTAATATCTAACTCATTCAAATTCGAGTTGAACACGACTGCAAAAGAAAATATTTTAAAATTTTCTTATAAGTTTGTTTAAAAACTAAATGTTAGCCGAAAAGAAAAACAGTTTTTGTATTGACACTATTCAAAAATTCTAGCCCTAATGTTTTCAAATTAAAAATAAAATGACGGCAAATTGCTCTCTATATGTGTTCATAGTGTGAAAATACGGTTTCATCACTCAACAAAACCATGATTTTGTTCGTTGATCCGCTATAAAATTGTGTGAACTTTAGTCCAAATTGTTAGCATCACTTTCAACACCTAGTAGAACCTTGACTATCGCCACAATTGTTCTATATATATGTTTTAGCCTAATAAGACATTTTTTTTGGTGCTATAAATTTGGTTGTTGGAGTCAATAGTCACGCTAGCCTTTGCGCAATTGACTACCAAGTTGTGTTTACGCGTAATTCAAAAGATATTGAAGGAAGGAAAAAAATGTATCCTTGGCGCATAGAGTTCAGACTGAGGAATTTTTATCGCATTTTTTTTCTTTTTGTTTGAGAGATAATGATAGCCGCCATGAAAGGTCCATGAGATCATACAAATCTTCAAGCACCAATTTTTAAAACTGTCAATTATTCATAGAAGAATTTGATCACAAAGCTTTAAAATATTGAAATCTTTAGTTGTTTTCGTTGAATCCACATCAACACGTTCATGAAATGAAGACATCAAAATTGGGCATTTTTGTGTTTTCATAGGAAATAAATTAAAAGGTGTTTTCATTTATTTACTTTGTTTCATAGTTGCATTCGATTTTAGACTTTAATTTCATTAGGCAGATTGTTCTCATTGATAGATGACTATTTTCAACTTTTCTTCATATCAATAAATTTCAACCATAATCACTTGAGTTATGATTGATACTTGGAGCTGCTCGAACAAGAAATCAAACTAAAACATTAAAATTAATTAGTGCTCTGATTGTCTTGTCTTAGACTATTAAAATTATTTGAATACTTGATTGTTGGAGTTAGTTCAATGAGTCACTTCTTGTATCCATTTTTGGAAAATTCATCTAGAATGTGAAGGTCATCTGTCTATGTAGCAACAAACTTGTATATAACATTTATAAATTATGCTAATGATATATAATGCAACTCTTATAAAATGTGATGGTCGAAGAAATCGTAAACACCTTTTGAATCACAAACCATTTCTATTTTCTCGTCGTTTAAGTTCGATAAAAATAAGAAAAGGAAACAAACTTCAGGGTTTTGCAAATGGTGGTGTGAATAAAATTAAAAGGGGTCCTACTTGTGTAAATGACACTACACCAAAAAGTCTACATGAGAGGGAGAGATGTGAGCAAGTGGAAGTGCTAGTTTTCGTTCGTTTTTTTATGTGGTGGTGTTTTTGTGTCCTAAAGCACGCCTGCAAGGGGCCAAAAGGGAGATGGTTCTTGTTCAAAAAGGGCTTGCAATATTGCAACTAGCTAGTACTCAACATCAAGCTGCTCGGTCCTTGTCGATCGAGCTGTGGATGGTGACACCATCAAAAAGAAAAATACTCATCTTCGCCGACCACCCTCACGAGCCCTCCATTGTCATGTCTTCAACGACGATCCTTCCTCTTCCTGTCTTTGTTGCTTGCTCATAGAGTGTGCACATGCATCCATGTCTTTTATGAGGGAAAGATTCATGTTGGAATGTCTTGATGATGATTAGTTTGCTGCATGCATCTCCTCATTCTAGGGTTTTCTTGTACTTTATGACTTATATGTACAAGTCTTTTGTGAGAGGTTGGGTGTTTTTATCTTTCTTGTCCTCATGCCTTGCATGTTTGAAGAAGTGTAACTTTTTGAGTGAGGATCAGTGAATATGTTACGTGCAATACATTCTTCTTATACTATTGTAGCATTGCAATAACATTTATTCTAATGAGACATTATGTCATATAGTGAAAGCTTCGCACACATGTATAATTGTAGCTCTTGCTTTGTTATCCGATTCACTTAATGATTTGCATATTAAGAAGCTATCATATTGATTATGTCAAAAGTTCTATTACATGACATAATGTCATACTCACACAACATGTGTAATTTGAGGTCTTGCTATTTGAGATTCACTTAATCGTTTGCATATTAAGATGAAATCCTATAGATTATGTCAAAAGTTCTATAACTTTGTGGTGTTCTTTTAACCGTGGATCAACTGAAAAATATAAGATGAGTTTACAATAGTAAGCTATTTTTAATATGGGTAAAATGTATATTAGTTGACTGATATAAAGTTATATCAGTTGCAACTTAACAAAGTCAATGAGGTGATGACACCTCATTTAAAATCACTTATACCCACCCAAGTGAATTTGTGGGAATGGAGCGACCCGTCCGGATCCATAATTTTAAATGAGGTGTCATGACCTTATTAGTTTAATTGATATAACTTTATATCAATTAACTGATATACATTATACTCTTTTAATATTTATTCAAATTGATAGTCTTTACACCATTTGTTGTAACAAATCACAATTTAGCTCATATAATTCTTACCGATAATATATATAATTAAAAATTTTGCAGTGCATGTGTCTATTATATCAAAAGTTCTCTAGTTAAATTCGCTCGCTTTATTGTCGAATAACTCAAAATGTGATTAAGCTATTGTTTGCAAACCTACATCTAATTATGAGACATTGTCAACTAACTGAGAAATATAAATGAGTTAATTTGGTGAATCAATTCTTTGAAAATCTTACATCTAAATGATACAAACATTATCAAATAATTTAAAAGTTAAGATTTTCCATCTCAAGAAGTGATAAATCTTCAACCAATATTTGCTATCCTAAGATAGTAATTTGGGAACCAACCAATGAGGTCAATGTCTAGCCAATTCCTCTCAAACTTCAATTGCTTTCAATACCTATAACTTTCATTCCATCAACAAATGAAAGATATGGAAATCAACCAATAATAACATGTCACCTGTTTCCTAATAATAATGCCCATAAGGACTAAGGAAGGTGACAAATCAAGAACCCCACTTGAACTTTGGAGGTAATTAAGTAGCTAGCAATAGCTTTAGCTTATATTATACTTAACATACCTTTTTATATTTGGACCCATCACACATTATAGAATGAGCTTTCTAAAACAGGATTGATCAAGCATGATATGATCACTTGTTAATTATGTTGGATATAAATAGAAAAATGTATCATTGAATTTTTTTTTTTTTTTTTTTTTGGTGAAAATGACATTGCAAATAACAATCTCTTTATAGTAGAAGGCTTCCACTTTCCTAAAAGCCATGCTTGATGTTCCCACATGAATCATATTGATGATAGAAACTTAGCATTGCATGCTCTAACTACTAATGGCAATGATGTTTCGCATGACTCAATTGCATGTTTAATCAATTGAAGCAATCCTCTATGTGATTGATACAAAGAAATGTGGCATAATCATTACCAATTGGTTCTTAATTTTTTTTATACCTAAAAATTAAATTTGAACTTTCAAATATGATTCAAAACATTACTTTCCATTTATTTCAGACACAAAAATTCAGGGACTAAATTGAATTTTTTTATCTTAATATTATTATTTTGTAATATGGTATAGTAGAGATTGTATTTTAGGAAAATTACATTCAATTCATATGTACTTATCACATTTGACACTCAGCCCCCTAAAACTTTCAACATTGACACTCAGCCTCTCAGTACTTGGCAAAATATTGTTCCGTCAATAACACCGTTAGTTTTGTTTACAATGACCGTTATACCCTTATAGTTTTGAGTTTTTGAAACCAAACAAGCCCTTAAGTTGAATAAAAAAAAACAATATCAAACAAACCATAGCTCACTCCTTCATTTTTATCTCACTCCACTGTATAACTCTATCTCTCTATAAATTTAGTATTTAAAAAAAAATAATTAGGCATGTGTCATGCATGTGAGGAGAGATGATAAATTCCAGTTAGATTTAATTGACAGAACAATATATTGCTAAGCACTGAGGGGCTAAACGTCAAACTTGAAAGTTGTAGGGGGTTAGATGTCAAATGTAACAACATGTAATTTCCCCTTGTATTTTTTGTTGAATGCTCTTAGGGCAAGGAGTGGGCCAGCATAGGATTGGGCCTAGCCCAACCCTTCAGATCTGCTCACTATTCGGCAAGCTACCAATTCAGGCCCAACTTACCTTTAAAATATGAGGTTACAATTAACCCTAAAGTTAATGAAAATATTATTAAATTTAACCCATTTAATAAATAAAATATATGGATTTATACATTAAACCAACAAGGAAAATAGAGTGAACTGTTGCAAAAATGTCATAGCCTTGAAAATAAAATAAATTTCTAGATTGCTTTAGAGCACAAGTCGGATTAAAGATAGCCCATTATGTATGGACTATGCAGTTCAAATATTGGGGGCCCGGGAAAGTTGTAGACCTAACAGACCAGCTTAAATAAACTTTTGGGCCAGTCCATAATTGAACCTTGATATATACATTGTTTTGATTAATCAACTTAAAATTACTTTTGGTACCACCAAATGTGTGAGTGAACTGATAAATAATTTTTCAATTTAATCTAAGGTCTGAAGTTCGACTCTAAAAAAATTGTTACCTTTATGGTTATACCTGGCTCGAATAGGACGGTGCTGATCTCGAGTGACAATTCTTTTTATAATTTAAATTAAACACTTACTACCGAAATACTTACGTTTGGTTACAACAAAAAATAACTTGTTGCCCATGAATGACTAACATGGATAAAAACTCAATAATGGTGAAAATTTTGTCTTTATGTTTTGAACGACAACTTTTTCGTTGCTCAAAGCTATGCTTTTGTGACAAAGTACTCCTTCTCGTCGTACTCTTGGAGACTTTCGTGACAACACATTTTGGTGATAGTAGTTATTGTCTTTCAATGACAAAATATGAGTTTAAGTGATGGAATGTGTTTTCGTAAAAAAAATGAAATTTCTTGTAACGACTTGCATTCGTTTGTATAGTAAAGATAAAAAAATATACTTTCAACTATAATAAATAGATCATTCTTTTTGGAAAAGTGTAAAAGGGTCACCAAAAGTCGGTCGAGGAAAAAAAAATACAATGACCCACTAGTAATGGAAAACATGCAATATGTGGTTTCTGACCTTTATATAAAATTTAGAGCAGTCACACAGAGAAAATAAAGGCCAATTTAGGACTATAAATATTGGCCACACTAGCAAGCTCTAATGCCACAAACAATTACAGTTTTCAACACAAAATTTCACGAACACAATCACAATGTCTATCTTGAGATTCTGGCTCTGCACAATCCTCATTTTGGTTCTGTTTTCGCGGTCCGAAACCCGACCCATTGTCTCATTGCAAGAGCCTAGCACTCATGCATTCATGCCGATGGCTAAGGGGGTGTTGAAGGAGGGTCCCCGGAGACGAGAGCTTACTGGGAAATTACCAAGCCGGCCCGACCGCCTTAGTCCTGCCGGACCTGACCTTCATCACCACTAGTCTGTCAAAACAAAGCTCCTTGAATGGCATATTTTTGTAGCACATCTTAAGTTCTAGCTTTGGGTTCATAAAATTTCTGTGTTTTTGCACTTGTTTGGATATAATGTCATTTTTTCATAGGACTGAACACAATTCTTGATCCTTTCGAACAAAAGATGTAACAATTGTCATTGATGAGTAATAAATATATATTTTTTCTTGATATATATATATGATCATGGGGTGACCAAAGTGAATGTTTACTTACGAGGTGTGGCGCAGTTAGTGCGCTAAGGTTGCGTGAGTGGGAAGAGCTCTCGGTTCGATCCCCACTCAAACACACGTGTGAGGGAAATGTGAGAAATCATTAACCCTGTGACAAAGTCTTGAATGGGAATTTGTAGTGCGAGTCTGCTCAAGAACCCCATGATTTAAAAAAAAAAAAAAAAAAGTGAATGTTGATGATCACTTTAAATATTTAGAAGAACCCATGAAATTGAAGTGGTGCTCCATTAAGACATAATAAATCGATGTTTGGATAAACATTTTATGCACAGTGGGTTTGTCCCATTGGACTCATGATTCATGAATAAACCAAATGCATTTCATATGTCGGAAAAATAGTGTAATGTCGTCCCATTAGACTTAAACGGAATAAATTCAACAAGACTAAATGTTACAGATCGGAAAAACCAATAACATGTTTATTTTAAACTCTCATTTTTGAAGGGAGGACCCAACCCATGTGCATGAAGCACAATAAAATAAAGGATGGGTATTCACACATGTATTTTATTTACACGTATTTTTCATGTATTTGGTGTAATTAATGAAAATGTTTAGGGTAAAAAATGAATATTTTCAGTGTTACAATATATTTACTTACATTTATCAATTTAAGTGAAGAAAAATTATATCTGCAATTTTTAGTATACAAACGTTTATGAGTTATACACTAACAAATTGTAAAAAACTTATTATAATATGTCAAATCTTACGGAAAAAATTTAATCGATTTTTTTTGGAATATCTATAATAAAATAAGTACAAAATATTAACATTTGTAATAAATTCATTAAAATATTGAAACTTATCCATTTTCTACCCTAAATATTTTCATTAGGAATATGTAATATACATGTGAAAATACATGTAAAAATCTATACATGAAAAAATACTTTTCCTAAAACATAAGAGTAATGTGGTTATACTTGTATCATTAAAATAAACGCATATAACATTGGATACAAATATGTATAGAATATGCCGCATGATAAAAACCACCCATAAAACACTTTCTTTCTATTAGTAACAGAAAAAAAAACAAGCAACATTCTTTTAATATTAAAATTTAATTTCGAAGAAAAATTACCAAGACATGTTGGGCCAAAAGGTGAATATTACTTTCACTACAAAAAAAATAATTACAAACTGTGACGAAAAATCTGTGACAAATATTTTTTCGTCATAGTTCCGTCACAAATTGTGATAGAATTCATATTTTCAGTCACAGGTACACATTTGTGACAAAATTTCCGTCACAGACACATTTGTAATAGAAATTTCTGTGACAACCATCTGTGACAACCCAAATAATGATAGAAGTATTCTGTCACAGTTCCGTCACAGATTATACTTTGTGACTGAAATGCACAAATTTGTGACAAAATTTAATTTCCGTCACAGATTGTGAATTTTTTTGTAGTGTTTGGATTTTCTATGAGGTCTCGAGTTCGAGTCTTTTTGTCGACGGTATGCAGTGAAATTTGTGGGGTGGAGTTTAGGGTCTCGCTCCTTTTTGAGAATGAGAAACATTGTTAATTCTAGTATAATGTTCCATCACTAATAAAAAAAACTGGTTAACTTTAGAGCAAGATTCTATAACTTTGAACCAGTTAATAATTAAATAATAAATTATGACCTAATCTGACCATAATAACAGCAAACTAGACCAAAATTTGGCAAGCTGACCAATTAAGTTGACCAATCCAACAACCAACTAGACCCAAAATAGGCCTATCAGAATCATGAGTTAGTTTTTTTTGATGATTTGCCATATTCCACTACAGGATGGAAAACATGCCATCTTATTATTCTCTCTCTTTAATGTATTAAATTTCTGGCAATGAACTACCCTATAATTTGCTACCATATATATACTTAGTATATAATATTGGGTTTGAGAAGAATATTTTTGATTTGTGTCAAATTAATGATAGAGAAGAATATTTTTGTTCTTGTAACAGGAGAGTGTCTTAGGGGCTATTTAGTTGTGGAGTGGTTACTCCAGTTTTCCAGGAAATTGTTTTCTGAGAAGTAGAAAACTGAAAAACTCGTTTAGCTGCACAGTTTTCTATTTGGAAAACAAAAAACTGGAAAACAGTTTTTCAAAATGCATTGAAAATGGAAAACAGTTTTTGTGAGTTTTCCAAATAGAAAACTCATTTTTTCACTGCTCATTTTTGTTTGTTTATGTCTCACAAAATATGTATTATGCGATAACTTAACACAAACACTCGAAATTTGACACGAGCAATCGAAATTTGACACAAACTTAAAATTTGACTAGAACACTCAAAATTTGACACGAGCACTCGAAATTTGACACGAACTCAAAATTTGACACAAACACTCGAAATTTGACACGAACATA
>JAYMTA010005631.1:0-11195 GCA_036897625.1 Pelargonium cotyledonis | reverse complement strand
TTTTTTGGTAACTGTACTCTTTTGATTCATTTTTATACTTCCACAGTGCCATAAAAATTTGATCTTTACTGCTTTTCTTAAAGACAAGAAATGTGAAATGAAATTGTTGTACATATTTGGTTGGTGGGTTTGGGTCGGTTTGTCACATTAGCCACTCATGCTAGTTTAGCTGTTTATTGGATTCAAAGATGATAGAGCCGTGAGTGACCAAATGGTTGCAACTTTGTAGCAAAATTGTGTATTGGCAATGACATGTCATTAGTTTTTGGGTGACAAAAGCTAGCCTGTGATTGTAAAGCTTTTGCCATTTTACAACTTGGTACAAACTACGAAGCTTTTTGGTCATATGGATATGGCCCATCATATTATTTCATTAATTTGTGTCCATTTCCATTTCCAAGAATTCATTATTCCAACACAACTAATACTATTCAAATACATAACTATACCTCCACTATTAAGTATTAGCTTAATTTAATTGATTTTCATATATCAATATTCTCATTATGGAAATAAGTTCACAATCTAGGTAAAGTTGTGCATTGTTTAGAATAAGCACAAGTTGATGCAAAGCATATCAAATTATAGATAGAGGAAGCTATTATTTAAAACCATTGAGGCATTGACACAGTGGATGTGTGTTTGCTAGTTTTTATAATGTTAGAATGGAATGACATCACATATACTCGAATATTGCATGTAAATATATGCAAGTTGAGTACAGGCTTTTGTTTTATTTTTTGTTCTAAAACAGGATACATATGATATGTTAGAATAGTAGAGAAGGTCCAAATTAGTGGCCTCTTTTTGAGTGTCCAATTAAGCCCTCTTTTAGGTTTTGTGCATTGTATTGTATTGTACTGTACACCACTTGGTTTATCTTTTGATTCTAGCTTTTATTGTGGTTCTCTATTAATATAATTGGACTACTGGGCGAGCTAAACCCTAAGGGCTTTCCACTTGTGGAAAGGCATGAATAAAGCTTGCCAATTACAATGATCAAATGCATCACTATTCCAATATGCTTATGGTAGCATATTGTAGCTAAGTATGGTCTAGATATCTTCACAATTTTACACAAACATGCATGCACCTAAATTGGGTTCGTTACGTTAGTGCATTACTTGCTTTTGTTTGATTGTTTTTATGAGTTTGGTAACAAGATAGATTTGTATTCTCAGCTATTTTTTCAGAACCAACATGAAACTGTTTTTTTCCATCAAGATACTGTATCATAAAACCATGGAGAATTTCGATTATATATAGCATACTTGTCTATATTTTTATGTTTATATATATAGCTTCTTAAACTGTTTCTTGAGATGTCCACAAATTAGCTAATTTCATGGTCAGATCACGGCACATTTGCATGCATATTTTGTAGAATTTTATTTGAGGTTTGGCATAAATATATGTAATAGAGGTTGCTTGCAAATTTGATATAAACATTGGATTCTCCTTTGGGTGTTGGGGAGCCACCTACCAAATTTTGAAATACACGTATAGATATAGGTATAATGTCAGAAATCTTTTGCAACTCATGGCTACGTTATTCTTTTGCTAAAATACTATATACATATAAATTGTTTGGCGGTCAACCAACCCAACCCTCCATTTTTTTTAACCTATAGAATCCAATAGAGACTTGGGACATTGAGCTAGTTCAAAGAAAAATCCATATTAGGAAATCTCTTATACGTATGTGCTGGAAACGAGTGATACATTAGGCTTGGAAGACAAGATATGAAAAACAGAATTGAAAGTTGCAATACTAAAAATATTATTATCTAAAAGAAGACACTAATCAAGTTATATTGGTCAACCGGTTGAGTACTTTGAATTCTCTTCGAGATCTCGAGTTTGAGTTTCGGTACAAAGAAAAAGAAGGCAGATTTGATTTTTTTGGGGCTGAGAGCAATGTATAGTAGCGCATGCTCTTTTGAAGGTGGATACATAGATATTTAGAAGTTGGTCCAACATAAATTAATTGCATGGATTGTTGTTGTCACCATCCAAATCAATAAGCAGCCCATGCAGGCATGGCACCAAAATTATCCTTCTAAGAAAGGCACAACATGAAGCTTGATTGTCACTCTCGTGAAACCAAAACTATACAGCAAAATATACAATAACTTGGGCGTAGTGGAGGTGGCTGCTGTTGCTTTTTTGTTTTGACAACAAGTGATCAAACATATCACATCAAAAGCTAAAGCTAGAGCTTGATTTCAGTTGTTGCCGTCTTAGCTAGTTGTGAAATCCAGGTCGCTGTTTGATCAAATTCAGTTTCATGGGAGCTGAGTTCCATGGCTACTCGTAACATTTGTATATATTATTCTGATTTTGATTCGATTTTAATGCAGTGATAGTGTCAAAGTCAATCACTTCTCAACATTAATATAAGAAGAATCTGTACCGTTGATGAGTAGATCAATGAAGTGAACGTCATTGATATCTTAGTAGGATCAGATCAATCATCAAAATCAAATTTCACTACTGTACTGTACTGATACGCAATGCATGGTGCCTCTGTCCTTTCCCACCTCCTTTGCCTTTTGACTGCTGAAAGATGCGAAAATATTACTATCTTAATAAGTTGAACACGACTACTGCACGTACTCGACGATTCAAACTGACCTCACATAGTTTTATTTTTGTGTCGTAACATAATTGACATTGTAAGTTGTGTTTCATTTCGATCAAACTTTATACTCAATTTTTATAGTTGATTCAAATCAAATGCTCTTGTTTGTAGCTAGTTTGTAATTTTTTCTAGCTTTACTCTTAGCTCGTCCATTCACAATCATCGTTAATGAATTTTTATATTCCGAAACTCCATTCCTTTGTTTTCAAGCAAATATACTATAAGAATTGTTTTAGAAATACCGATTTCACAGCAAAAGACACAAGAAGACAATTTATATGAAATGAATGATAAAGATTGAATAACTTAATTTTAACTTTTTACGTCACAAAAACTTGTACAATTGTTGTTACGTAGTGAAGCGTATAAATATTACAAAATCTGTTCCTTTGTTTTAAAGCAAACAAAATTAGGATATTGTTTCATGGATATTGAGTCCGTTATGGTGTTAGTAAGGGTTGATGTAATAGGTAACGATTCAATCACTTTACTATTACTTCAAAACTTAATTAAGTTTATTAAAATTGATGGTGACATTGTGACATATACCTAATCTTTAATCTTGATGTGTGCTGGTGTACATCTCGTAACTAGACCTCATAAAATGAAACTTCTTGTTACATTTTATTTTTCCCTTTCCATACAAGCTTTAAATTCAAATAATACACTTAGTTATCGCAGCCTCCCAAATATAAAAAGGTACATAATATAAATCTCACGCTATACCATCGACATAAATGTTTGAATTTGAGATATTAAAATAAATGCAAAATGCATCAACTGCTTAAACCGACGTGCATTTTGTAATAATTTATATGTGATTACAGAATTGCACTGCAAATACGATTTAATCTATGAAAATGAAAACTGTTAAAAAGGGCATTCCACACGCATGACAGCAATAAACCACACTCACCAAACCATTGATGTTAACTCACAACATTTATGTAAAAAAAAAGAGTGGTAATCCATAATTAAAAACCATTGTTGATGACTACTATAAAAAGCAACATATTTGCTCTCCATCTACAAACTCCTTCAACCCTCAAGAACCCAAGAAAATCTTCATCAATTTGTTTTCAACAGATTCTCAAAGCAAAATAGTAAGCTTTCTATTTCTCTCAGTCTCTTTTGTCGCTGTTTTGAATCTCCACTGATTCCTTCTGCTTTAGAACATCCATTTCTGCTCATTTTGCTTCGCACCCATTTTTCCTTTTTCGCTGTCTCAGCTGTTTTTCTATAAAGATAGCAATTTTATTGGCAGATTAGATCTGGGGTGGGGGCAATTTGGACTTGAAGCAACTCCTCACTCATCGCAGCTTGCCAAAATCCAACCGTTAGATATTTTGTATTAGTTCATTTGAACGCTACGGTTCAGCTCCTATTTGATGGGGAGATTGAATTTGAGCTGATTATAGTTTCATCTTTGAAATCCCCTTAGCTAAAGATCAAAACTTTATCGATGCCCATTGGGCATTTTGGAGTTTATGTTGCTTAAATGTTAGTATTCATATACTTTAAGAGGCGGCTCTGGTTTTGTTACGGGATCTCCTTGCTTCTCTTTGCTTCTCTGCTCTTTAGAAGATTGGAGGTTTTTCTCTGATAGTCAATTCCTGTGAAGTTTTCAGTTTATTTTTGGTTCTGGCTATTTTATGTTGGGAAATCTATAGAGTGCACTAAAGGACCTTTGAATAGTTATGAGGAAATATGTTAATTCCCACTCAGGAAGGGTGTTTAGTGATAGGAAGTGGATCATTCCATTTTTCGCGAGCTTGCTGGTATCAGTTACCCTGATTTTGTCTGCTTCTTTTGGGCTGTTGAGTTCTTCTTATGGTGGGGATCAGTTGCCATTTGACATTATTTCATTTGCAAAATCAGAGGACTCAAGTGGGTTTTTTGTGGAATCTGATTTGAGAAAATCATTGGAAACCAATGGGGATTCGGATAGGGAAGCTCCTAGATTGGCTTATCTTATATCTGGAACAAAGGGGGATAGTCAGAGAATGATGAGAACCTTGCAGGCTGTGTATCATCCTAGAAACCAATATATTCTGCATTTGGATCTTGAGGCCCCACCCCGGGAAAGGTTGGATTTGACAATGTCAGTGAAGGGGGATCCGACATTCCGTGAAGTGGAGAATGTGCGTGTAATGGCACAGTCTAACTTGGTGACTTATAAGGGCCCTACTATGATAGCATGTACACTTCAGGCTATAGCATTGATGTTGAAGGAGAGCTTAGAGTGGGATTGGTTCATAAACCTTAGTGCCTCTGATTATCCTCTTGTAACACAAGACGGTTAGTACCTGTTTTTGCTCTGAATAATTCAAATTTTGTTATCTTTTCTTATAGTTAACATAAATATATTTGCAAGCACGCACAAACACACACTGTTTCTTGATTATGAAAGGATTTTGATTTATAGTTTACCACTCTATGGTATAACTACATATTTTTGCATTTGAAATGCCTTCCTTTTGAATTTTCTATGGACTGTAAACTTAGCTTGCTGTTTTTATTGCAATATAAAATAAGTTATACTGGATATATGGTGGCACAAATGTTTGCAAGAATCTCTGGTGCCCTTAAACATTTATGCGACTAATATTCACCAGGGTAGTTTGGAGTGCTTTGATAGGATTCACCTATATTGTAATTGTTGTAAATTTCTTAAGTGGGAAAAGTTGACGCTAGATTTACTTGTGGGTAGGAAGTGAACGGTTACATAGAGGTTGAAAAGTTGCTAAACAGCTCTTATACTGTGTAAGTGTGATTATACAGAACATTATGAGAATATATATTACTAGAAGATGTGGCATTGGTATTGGATCATTGCTGGGATTGGGGAGTTGGAGATCAGTTTTTCTACCATGGGTGACTTTGTTACTTAGTAGAGTGGATACAGTCTGTATTTGATAAAACCTGATATGATGTGAAGCTAGTGTTTGGATCCAGATGCATCTTATTCCTGCGTTTTATGCTGCCTAAGGTCAAGTTTTTATTTATCCGGGTTGTAGTTCTTACTGATATGCTATCCCTTCCTATTTGCTGTGGATCAATGTCACAAGGTCCTTACTATATGATTGCATTTAAGTGTCTTTTGGTGGATTCTCTTATAATCCAAAACATTTTTTTTTTCTGTCAACTTGAGTTCTTACCTTCTACTAATAGGTAGCATATCTTTCTTCTGTTAATATAACATTTTAACGTTTCACGTTTAACTTATTTTTCTTTTATCACATAACAACATGCTTACGGTAATACCTGTGACCATAAGCTTGCCATCTGCATGGTAGGCACTGATACTACAAAGTTCAAACATCACTAAGTGATGTATTTGGGGCTTGTGAAGCGCATACAGCCATTTTGAGTCTTCATGCAGATTTATATTCTGATCTGTGTCATCTGTGCAGATTTGCTCCATGTATTCTCCAATGTGTCAAAAAGCCTCAATTTCATTGAACACACACAGATTACTGGGTGGAAACTGTAAGTGAAATAAATAGTTGTCATCTACCCTGGCAAGATTATTTGTGCAAAATCACAATTAACCACAGATATTTGATATTTATCCACTTTTGCAGCAACCAAAGAGCAAAACCAATCATCGTTGATCCAGGCCTTTACTTATCTAAAAAATCTGATATTGCATGGACCACTCAGCGCAGATCACTTCCTACATCTTTTAAGTTGTTTACAGGTAAGTGCATGTAGTTCTTAAGTCCACCATAGTTTGTTATCATTTTTTTTAACCTTAGTTTGGAATCATATTTAATTATACTAGTCTTTATCAATGGTTGGGTCTTATATATGATTTATGCAAATGGGCATATTTGGAAGTTAAAGTAGACACAAAGTGAACCATAATATGGTAATTCATGAATGACAATTCCCCAATGCCACATGGTGGGAGCCTCCTGCCCTGTGCCACTCGCTTAAAGTAGATTATGATATGATTTGACCATAGTTATTGTGTGAAATGCCGATTCGTTTGGAGTGTAAAGAAGAGGAGATCGTGTTCCACTGTTAACTCTTATGCTTTTCGTGTTATGGTGTAATCTCAGACTCATTTTTGGATGCCTCACCATTGCTTCTGACATGGTTGGTCATTCTGTTCAACAAATTATCTATCTACAGCGAGAAAACTATTTCTGTAGTAATTAACAGTGTAAGACTACATATTAGGAATTTTTTTGTCTTGTCTGAAAAGCCTAATTGAGTACCTACAATAATCATTAGCTTCCTTGGCTATTAAGGTTCTTTTCTAGACATAGAACCAATACATCATACCTTTATCTTGGGCTATTAACTGTTAACCCGAGTCCTCAAATGTCTCATTAACTGTTGATGCTGGGCGATGACCTTACCAAATCATCTCTTCAGTGTATTATTTTGCATTAAGTGTTAAAATTTTGATATGTAAATAATAACTCAAAGACTGCTCTTGCTTTTTCTTTGTATGCAGGTTCAGCATGGGTCATGTTAACTCGATCCTTCGTTGAGTACTGTATTTGGGGATGGGATAATCTCCCACGAACTATACTAATGTATTACACAAACTTCATCTCCTCTCCAGAAGGTTATTTTCACACAGTTATTTGCAACACGAAAGAATTCCGCCGGACTGCAATAGGTCATGATCTCCACTACATTGCTTGGGACACCCCTCCGAAGCAGCATCCCATCTCCTTGACAATCAAGGACTTCAACAATATGGTCAAAAGCAACGCTCCCTTTGCCCGGAAATTTGCAAAGAATGATCCTGTGCTAGACAAGATTGATAAAGAGTTGCTAGGCCGAACAAACCGGTTTGCACCAGGGGCATGGTGTGTGGGGAGCTCAGATGGTGGAGCTGACCCTTGCTCTGTATGCGGTGATGATTCAGTATTTAGACCAGGTCATGGAGCTGAAAGATTGCAACAACTGCTCCAGAAGCTGTTGTCTGAAGATTTTCGGAGCAAGCAATGTGATCTATAAGGTGAAGTTGGGTCTTCCCATGTGTATATTGTTGTAGTCATAGATGAAATATACAGTTGATGTAAAACAACAAAATTTTGTCTAAATAGATCGATCACCAATAAAGCCATTTACGATGTTCACTTTGCAGCTTATTAACCTACAACAGAGATGTTTACCAGGCTTCTCTGTTAATGCATCATCCTGCTAAATATGTCATCTGATAGGATTGAGAGTGGTGGCGAATTCGAAACACAGAGAGAACAAATTGAAGCAAAAATCGATCATGTACATTGGCAACATAGTTTTTCTTGACATCAAACCAAGCTTGTACAGGATACTCTTGGTATCCAAGCCATATCTCAAGCAAAGGACGAAACAATCCTCTTATATTATGACAAATAAACAGAAGAGATGATTCTCTGTAGCCATACCACATAATTACAACAGAAATTTGCTCCAAAAGAAGTTAAAATAATCCTTTACTCGCAGATCCCTCTTAAAGTTCCAGACATGGACCAGTGATTTATCGATATTTTCAATCTTCTACTTTCATTGGAGAACCCAACTTCAAGTAAGTTTCAATGATCTTCTCCTGTGAAAAGTCAGTGAAGTATCCCTTCCCAACACCAATACCCTCTTCACGAGCAAGTCGCTCAACTTCGAGTTGAACATGATTACCACCCACTTTACTTGGCTCCAACAAGTTACAAGCTACCTCAATGACATCATCCCCATGAACGAGGGCCATTGCTTGAACTGATTGAAGTCCACCACCTCTCCCGCTGACCCGTTTTGCAATTCTACGAACAGCAGCCATATCAGTTGAGTAGATGGGGACATTGTAGTTATCAACCCACCGACTTGCTCCAATGACAACAACTCCTTTTGCCTGTGTTGCCAGAGCTGGACCCTCATCAGGCTTCAGCAGCAAAGATTCGGACTGAGGCCCCCCTGCCCACTGGTTTCCACTAGAATTGGGCTTGAAATAACCCAGCTCTCTTCTGATGGAATCAAGTGTCCGACCTTCTTTGTTGGCGGCTCCATATAGAAAGGTAGGCACTGCAGGCTACATTTAAAGACCGTTAGTAAAATGCAGGAGAAATCTAGTATCAATGAAATGACGAAAAGAAACTGCATACCAAGGCAGGACCATACAATTATCATGCAGTGTAAGGAATTTTTCCCAACAACTGCTCTAAAGGCTATATCTTAATCCCAATTCAGCTATGAGTGAATGACAGTGCATTGCTAAATCAAACAGTAAGGGCAAGGCGGCAAGAACTGATATATAGTTAAAATAATGATTTGTTTTTATCACAAAATTAAACATGGCAAATAATAAAAATAAAATGTCATGAAGCAAAAGATTTTATGAACGTAAACAAAGATACTCTTTGATATCAGATGAGACCACAGTCCAAGATAACCTAATATGTGAGTTAGGGATAAGTCATAAACTAAGATTTGAATTAACCACCCTTAAACATTGTACAATATTCCAGCTACAATTCCATGTAGTCTCCTCTATTACCAACATTTTTACATAAAAAATAAAGGCACTGGACACAAACCTTGAAGAGCATAGCCAACATCCACTGCCAAAGACTTGGCAATCCCAGCTGCGTGGTCCAAAGAAGCATGAGCCAAGGGGTGAAAGCATATGTGGTCCACCACTCCAAGTCGAGGATGACTTCCATGGTGCAGCTCAAGATCAATGGTTTCAAATGCAGCCCTAACCATGGCAAGCACAGCGTTTTTCAAGGAACATGAATCCGAAGTTGTTTCTGAAGCCAACTTGGAGACAAGTGTGTAACCAACTCTGTTGTAAGTTTGATCTTCAAACTTATTGATAATGGCAGGTTCAGGGGATAATTTTGCGGGTCGCCCAAATTAATTCACAGCAGGTTTTTTTTTGCTTTCAGAAATGTATACCTTGCAGCAAGCAAGCATCGACTTCAACATTCTTCTCCTCACCACCTACAGAACTGCAGAAAAGGATAAGTAGAGAAAACTAAATTGCACCACCAATAACTTTTGTATAGATAGTATGTTTGGGACCACAAACTTCTCAGCCAACTCAAGAGTGAAATTTTCAAGTAACATTCTCATCACAAAAATAAATAAACCTCCAATACTATAATTAACCATGCTGAGATTCTGATAAACTTGTGAACAGATCAAAAACTCATCTGAGTATTTGGCAATGCATTAGAGACATCTAAGATGCATTTTTGGTTCATCATGTAACATACAAATAAAACTACGAAGTCATTATCTTTCTTCATATATATCTTGTGATAGCCAAAAGAACATTTAATAGAAAACTGGAGAATTATAATGCAAGAACCAAGTCAAAATATATTCTTTATTCTTTCCTTAATCAGAGGATGATTCAAATTTTAATGCAATAAAACAATGTCCTGGCACTAGATTGATAAAGAATAACGAACAATTCATATAAAAAGTTTTGATCCACAAAACTGTCTCCACAATTCTATGACAACAAACCAATCTTAGTTGGTTTATACACAATGTTAAAAACAATTCACGATCTAAAACTACACCACAACAAACAGGAGCATAAATTGACACCAAAAATTCAATCTTTCATAGTTAGATTAGTCAAGTCAGCATAATCTAAAGCCAGCTGATAATAGTAAACCAAACCAGAAATCACCACTCAAACTAAACTAAATCTACATCAAAACTCTGCAATATTATACATGAAAAAAGGCTCAATCAGAACTCAATCCCCTCAGAACCCGACCCTTTAGGATAACCCTTGTACTCCAACTTCGCACCCAGACCCATTGAAGCACAAACCGTCTTGAACTTGAGTCTCAGGCCATCCATAATCTCCTGAACTGCGTCGTTCTCGGGATCCATGACAGGGTACCTGTCAATCAGCTCCTCCATCTGCTTAATGCTCTTCTGGACCCTCGAGGAGAAACGGGTCGGGTCGATCCGGATAGCGGAGTTCCAGACGTCGACGCAGCCCCTGTAGAAGCCGAGCTCCTCGCCGATTTCGAATCCCACTTTGAGGCCAACGTCTTTGGCCTCTTCTTTACCTGCAACCAGTCCGTGGCCATAGCCCTCGTCGTAGCCTTCTCGAAAGTGAGTGTTTTCGAGGTTCAGAGAGGAATCGAAGATGTCATCCATGGCGTCGGATTGGGGATTGAATTTGAGAGGAAATAGATTGAATTGAAGAAGAAGAAGAAGAAGAGGAGGAGCGTTTGGTTGATAAAATTACCTGTGGTGAGTAGTGACTTCCAGTGTGGCTAACCGCAGAGAATTCTGGAATCCTTGTGGAATGGCTACTGACCAGTGTTAACTGTTAAAAGCTCATTTTTGGTTGTTGACCGGTCAAATCTTCAATTTTCTTGAATTTAATTTTGATTTATTGAAGGTTAAAAAAATATATATATATATATTACGGATGATTATCTTAAATTATCATTTTTTTTAAATTTATAATTTTAAATTATTTTTTTATAACTTTTGATTATCTTAAACTATACAATCGCTGTTCCGTCCATCCAAACTAACAAATTTTGTGTTTAAGTGAGTCATGTGGTACGTACGTATCAATAATTTT
>JAYMTA010005630.1:0-11196 GCA_036897625.1 Pelargonium cotyledonis | reverse complement strand
TTGTGGAAAATCGGGATATGGCAAAGATGTCAGTTGCTCGATCGGAAGACGATTGTCAGTTGTTCGACCAAAAGATGGCTTTAGAGGCACGTGGTGCTCACGCGCTATTGAATGCGTATGTGTCTGCAGTTGGATGAATTTTGGTGATGGAGTAGCGGACAGATAAGCGGATAGAATGTACCTTCCGGCAAGGATGTGTGAAGCTCACACGTTGAGATGATAGTTGGTAGAATCCGATGATAAGTGGATCAGTGGTGACTAGCCTGAACAGTGCCAACTGGATGAGGAATCGACCACCGATTACGGAGTAAAGAATTCGAACCCGAGAGAATGACTAGATCTGGAAATTGCGCATGTTTTTCACGCTTTTAGTGGCCGAAGAAATTACAAGGTCCGAGAAGACGCGTGGAAGTCATGTGTCGATCAGATAATCGAAAAACTCCGATGAAGAATAGATTGGTGGTGATAGTCTGGACTATGCCAGTTGTATGATAAGACCACCACCAAGACGGAGATAACGGATCCGAACCCAAAAGAAAAAGACCGACTAAGAGTGTGGCTTACACATATTACAGACTTCGATGATGTACATTTTATGGATTCGAACAACATACTTAATACAGACAAAATGAACACTAACAGATCCTATATAAAATAACAACATAATATAATAATCAGATTTTTTTTAATATTAAAATACGGTGGCGCGTGGGGGTCACGCGCTGGCAGCGAAGGTGGCGCGTAGGGGTTACGCGCTGTCACACAGCGTCTCGACTGATGGTTGGTGACAGATCTCGCTCTCTTGATGATGGACGCGCCGGTGGTGAGAGGAACAGATCATCGGTGATGGAGATATGGACGGAAAACTGAGAGGAAAACCCGATTTTGGCGAGGCGCGTGTGGCTCACTCGTAGATCAGATCGCGACGACTCTTGGTGCAAAGCCGATGGGCGGCGTCTAAGTCTGGTGGTACTGGGTATGACGAGATATGAGCACCGGTGATGGAGATACGAGCATGAGGCCGGAAAGAGCGGATGACGGTGACAGCGTGTGCGGCTCACGCACTTGGCGGATTGATGGCAGACCGCTAGGGTTTGGTTGATCGGCGGTTTTTGGATTCGGATCTGGTGGCTGTTTCGAAAAAAGAGCCCTAAAACGGAATAGATCTGAGAAATTTCAGATCTAAACAATAGCTCCGGCGAGACTTAAGGCGGCGCCTAACGGCGCTAGACAGAAGGGATGGAGACACCGATGAATAGGGTGACCGGTCAGAGATTTCTGGTCACAAATATGTGACGAAAATGAGAAGAAACTGTAGAAAAATAGACCGGCTGTTGCGGAAAACAGATCCGAGAGGTGCTCGAAAAAATCCCAAATCAGGCCTAAGGCTCTAATACAGAGGAGATGAGTTGCTGGCTATGGACGGAAGCAGAGATGGGTATATGAGGTGTAGGACGGAAGTAAGGGATGGGTTTGTGAGGCTTGGCCCCCCTGCCGTCATGGCAGTGGTGCTCAGCAACCGGAAAAACTAAAGAGACCTCAAGACAGAGGCTCTGATACCATGTTAAGATATAAGATTGGAGAGAATATAAATAAGATTGTGGTAAGATTGATCTGTTAGATTACAAAGGATTAGGCTTCTTAAATAGAGCTAGAAATGAAGCTAAATGACATAAATAGCCCTACATTACATACTAATTACTTTTATATTCTAACATGCCATTTAACCTATTAGAAGTTTGTTTTTCTTCTACTTCTAATAATAATAATTTCTAATTGTGTATAGTTGTTCTACAAATTAATATGATGTAACGAGTAAGGTTTCAAGATCACAAGTAACAATACACAAGAGTCCTAACTGGTTCCATTCAATCTTGAATTTCTTGTGGAGCTTATTGATATATACAATGGTTCCCAAGTAAATAGTGTAATCCAAACTGCAAGTTCAAGTCAAAATAGTTTGTCTTTGCTGTATATTCTGTCTTATTAAGCATATTGTCATGTTCCGAAAGAATGGGTCTCCTCCAGCTGCTTTAAGATGCGGCATGTTTCAATACTTGCGAGACAGATGCCGATCAGTGTAGTACTTTTGCAGGTATAACCTTATTTTTCCGAACGTGTGTTTATATTGCTTGACGCTCATGGAAAAGGCTGGCCCCACTCTCCAGAAACAGGAGATTTTGGGCGCCGCACGGGTCTCTTGGTCTGTGACAAATGATATCAGAGCAGGTTCAAGACACGTAGCGGTTCATCGTGTGCAAGTGGTAGATGCGGATGGTTCGCGCGTGGTGGCATGCATCTCCTGAGCAATCTATGAGAAGAAATTGGGGTGTAGTGTGAATGCGCAAAGAATGAGAGAGTTCGGTGAAGACAAACATCGAGAGCTATAAATTGATGTGCTACGTTGGGCGAGCTTCGTATTAGTGAAAATGTGTGCATTAAAGGAAGGACCAAGGGGGACGAATAACGGCCATGCACAAGGTGTGCGCCCTGAGGGGATAGTGCTTTGGTTGGGGTACACTAATTTTGCTGCCCACGGAAAGGGGGATCCGCGAATGGTTGGTAGAGTGTTTGAGCGAGGGCGCATGGGTCTAGGAAGCGACATTATCACGATTGTCTACTGCGACAAGGGCGTATGCGGATTGGGTGGGGGAAAATGTCACGTCTCGAAAGAATGGGTCAGCGCCTTAAAGGTGTCATGCGGCATACTCCTATACTCGCGAGACAGATGCTAATCAGTGTTCTACTTGTGCCAAGTATAAATCTCATTTGCCCGAGTATATACTTATATTGCTTAACGCCCATAAAAAAGATTGTTTTTTTTTTAAACGGAAGATTTGAAGCGACGTGCATGTAAGACACTCTCGGTACGTGACAATATACTTACTTGTCAGTGGCGGAGCCACATGTGTGGTTATGGGGTCAAGTGACCCCAGTGGAACTGTGAAAGAAAGAAAAATTGGATAGATTCTTTTTATAGTATTTTTCTTATTTGAATGTAATATTAACAAGTACCCCCACTAAAATTAGAAAGTGACCCCATACTTTATTAAAAATTTGTTAATTGTTTTATTTATCATTTAAAAAATATTTATTGACTTTATAATTTAATAAATTAGTTTAAACATGCATATTTTATGTTTATATAACATATTAAATAAAATCAATTAAGTCTGTAAATTTTATGGTAATGTAATTTAGTATTTAAGTAGTAATTTATAAGAGAGTAATTAGTAAGTCAAATAGTGTTTTGCTTAATGCAAGCAATTAATGAGATTATGAAACAAATTTAATATGGTTACATAATCTAATTGATTTGATTTAGGTTACGTCAAAATTTAGTTAGATAACATTCGTTATTTTTAAATTATAAAGATAAGAAATTTGCGTATATTTTTAAAATTAACAATATAATATATGAGATTTCAAAAATAACTAATATAATGTATGAAATGTTTGTAGGTAATTAAATTATTTTTTAAACTTAAATAGTATCAAATTGTGATCCCATTGTGTCATATTTTTGGATCCGCCCTGTTACTTGTTAATTATTTATGAACAATATGTGGATTACTGTTGGTCAAATAAAAAAAAATATGAGCAGATTAGACACTTGTAACAGTTTGTGTCAGTATATTTGACAATACAAAACAATTTATAAATAACTACCATTGGTTGAATGAGTTCAGTAAGATTTTCAATTCCTTGGAACTTAAAATTTTATATTTAATCCTTAAGTGACTCTCGAACCTCATCATTTTCTTATAAGAAATTAAGAACATATTCATAACAATACCGCTATTTCTGTAATCGTACTCTTTAATAAACAGACATAATCATCGCCGCTAATTAAATAAATAAATAAATAACTATTTCAACGTAGTCAATAATTTAATGTCTGCTAGTATAGATTCATCCAATCATTTACTCCTACTAAATATCTAGTAACTACAATTTGTTTTCTTCTTTCTCCATATTTATTACCCATTTATTAAATCTTCCACCTCCACAATTCACTCTCTTTTATCCCTATTTTCACGTCTCCTAAAACTTATAAATAGAGGGTACAACAATAACTATTGAGCTCAAGGACTTCAAAAAATGGCTACTCTACAATCTTTTTGGGTAGCAACAACTCTACTTCTTCACTTCCTAACATTCTCCCAAATCCGAATCGCTACATCTACAAAACTCACCAATTTGACCCTAAACCTCACCCACACACTCTCCCCGGACTCTCCATTCTATCAACCAAACCTCACTCAACACGAAAGGATCGAAAGAATGATCCAATCTTCCGTTCTTCAATCAAACCATCTCGAATCAATTTCGTCTTCCCATGCAATATTGACCCCTAAGAAGACCGGTATCACAATTCTCCGCCACAAATTCATTCTCATGGTGCGCATCGCTCTAGGAACCCCGAGTCAACAAGTGCTCTTGAGTGTTGACACCGGAGGAGGCCTAACTTGGACGCAGTGCAGACCTTGCCCGAACTGTTACCCTCAACGTCTCCAAATCTACAACTCCGCTATTTCAAGAACTTACCGGAAGCTTCCATGCAGCAACCCTATCTGCAGCGGACCGCGATCTCCGTATCAATGCGTCAATCAAGAATGTGTCTACAATATAAGCTATAGTGACGGAAGCTACACAAGAGGCATCGCTTCCTTAGAGACAGCCCTCGCGGGCTTCAGAAACTTTCCCGGCATAATCTTTGGTTGCTCAGACGATAACAAAAATGATGTTTATGCACAAGACGGTCTCATTTCAGGGAAACTAGGACTGAACATGGCTCCGGATTCAGTTCTCACACAACTATTCGTACCAACCCAGCGATGCTTCTTTTATTGCTTGGTTCCTTTTAGTACTGAAGCCAGCTTGCCCGCCAGTACCTTACTCTTTGGCGACGACATACCCCGAACAGCTAGAAATGTCCAATCAACTCGGTTTATTGACTGGTCATATGCTTACCGTCTAAACTTACTAGACATAAGCGTGGGAAGGGTTCGCCTCGGGTTTCCTCCTGGCACGTTCACGATCCGTAGAGATGGAAACGGAGGCTGCAGCATAGATTCAGATACAGTAATGCCGAAAATTGACACGGGAACTGTTGGGCGCAATGCTTACCAGGAAGTTTTGAGAGCGTTCCAAAATTACTATGCTTCGTTCCATCTCAAGAGGGATGTCCCTCCGAATCCAGTGTTGAAGCTTTGTTATCAAAAACCGGCAAATTTTAACGAATTTGCGAGCATGACATACCATTTTGTAGGAGCTGACTATTTTGTTGATCCCATGTTTGTCCACTATTTTTATAGATCTGGTAGTTTTTGTGTAGCGTTGAAGGCAGGAAGTACGAGAACAATACTAGGAGCGTGGCATCAATAGAATATGCGAATTATCTATGATGCGCATGCCAGAGTGCTGCAATTTGCACCTGAGAACTGTGCTCCGTAGACTACGTTTAGGTATTATGTAATTCGGCACCTAACAATGTGATTGCCAATAAAATAATAAACTCGTTCTATTATAAATTTGGTTATGAGTAATGTTATATGTCTCAAATATACATTGATTGGTATGATTAATGACGTTAAGTAGTGAGACACGACACATCAATTATCTCATTGATGAACTCAATTGTCTCACGATCTGCATCTTCTCTTAAATATTGGTCCATATAGTGTGAAATATATGGAAAGTACAATACCAAGAATCGATCTTCCCAGGAAGAGCACAATACATACATGAAAAGTTATGCAATAAATAAGCATTTCACTTATGGTGTGTTCGGAAACCAACATTTTATTTGAAAGGTTGAATTTGAGCCAAATGAGGTGTTTGTATACTCCAAGAATTTGGATTTGGATTTTAGTCAAATCCAATAACATTCAAGACATGTCTAAAAAATGAGATTTCAGATCACAACTCTTACCTTGTCATTTGAAATTAACGTAGTTTTCCAAACATTATATTTGTATTCAAATTTTGAAATACAACATTTTAAATTTTAAATTTTAAATAAAGAATTTCAAATCAAATCAAGGTTCTCAAGCGCAGTCTAATAGAATTAAGATAGGCAAGTGATGATTATAAGTTCTTTTTCAAATGAAACTCTACTAAAACAAAGGAAAGAAAAACTGTCACAATTGATGGCCCAAAAGCCACAGAGTTACAGATGCTAATAGTTCAAGAGAGACAAGCTTTGTATCCACGTAAGTTTCACAATTTAAACAAAATTTCCATAGGTTATAAAGGAGGCCATACCAGATTCCCTAATTAACTTCTGAAAAATGGCAAGCTTTGCAACTGGAAGCTTTCGGGATTTTTTTTGTTTGTGTAGCAATAAATCAGTAGGAGAATCAACTTTTACATGATACTGTTGTTATAGAATTATGACTATTTGTAAGATAATTAATGTTATTAAATATGTCTTCAACAATGTTGTCAACAAGTGGTGAATTATAAATGTACTCATTATATACTCTGTCCACTATGAAATTAGTGTCTTAAATTCTTTGAAATTTTGCTCAAAAATGAGTGTTCACAAAATTATAAAGGAAAATGAGTGTTATTAATTTGTGACGTGTTACATTCTCGTAGATATGGCCGAGTCTCAACTGTTAACATCGTAGCTGAGATTTGTTTCCATATAAATACATATGCTAACCAAAATGGCCGTAGCTGCACCTAACATTCCCATGGCCATTCCAGTTCTCATTTTACTAATTTCTTCACTTCTTTTCACTGCCACTCAATCTGAAACCACTGGGTTCAGCTTGAAGCTCATTTCCATGTTCTCTCTACAGTCTCCACTCTACCCTGGAGACCTCACACAATTACAGAGAATTCAAAAACTGGTCAAATTCTCTGTTGCAAGAGCCCGAAAATATTCATGATCTACCAATTCATGAATTTAGGAGCTACTATTCTGTTGAAGTGTCCCTAGGAACACCACCAAGAACTCAGTTCTTGCTAATCACTACAAAAAAAATTCCTAATCTATGACTGAAATTTCTATCAAAGATTTGTGAATTTAAGTCACAAAATGTAAATTGTGACGGAACTGTGACAAAATACTTATGTCATTATTTGAGTTGTCATAAAATTTTGTCACAAATGTGTGACTGTGATGGAAATTTCTGTCACAAATATTTATCTATGACAGAAAATATGTTTTATATCAGAATTTGTGACGAAACTGTAACATATTATTTTCTATCAAAGATATTATGTCACCGTTTGCAATTTTTTTTTGTAGTGAATGGACACTGGTAGTGGCCGAACCTGGAGTGCACACCTCTCGTCGTTAGTTTGAATCAAGGTCGGCTCTTGCAGCGTTGTGGACATGTCTTGTTTTGGATTTTTAGCTGCAACCTGACTGCGGTTAGTAACTGCAATAATGTATTGTTTCGGACTTTTAGTTGCAGGTATTAACTGCTGTTATGAACTGCAATAAAATTGAGATAAATTTCTGGTCTTCACGAAACTAGGCCATTTGTGTTCAATTCAACATTTTTATATCATAAACTTTATTCAGCTCTCACCTTGAACAAGTCATTTTTCTAAAACTCTCCATATTTCAATGTTGTCATATCTTATTCTATGCAACTAAGAGCATGAAGCTCCACTTAGAGAAACAAGTCATTCTCTTCATCTAAAAATTATAATTCAATCACATGTCTTTTATTGGGTTTATATATGTGATTTTTTCTACACCGGGCTTAACTAATCAAGTTTATTTTCATTCGTTACGATTTAAAATTAAAGAATTAGGGACCCATTTTTTTTTTTTTTTTTTTTGGCACAAGGCCCCTTAAATACTTAAGACAACCCTGGTTTCAATCAATCAACCCCAATCTTCAACACCGCTTCTTCGTCTTCTTACCGGAGCCTTCCTTGTGATCACTCGATTTGCAGGTCATTGTACCGGTGGCTCAATGGCAAGTGTGGTTATAAGAAAAACTATGGTGGAAATGGTACAACAAAAGGGTAGTCGCTACAAAAACAATGACATTTCCATATGACAACGGCGTTCGAGCCTTTCCATCATATCGTCTCAATTTTGTTTCTCTGGTTTTTGTTAAAATGGTCGTTGCCATTAGTTTTTGTTATTGTGTCACTGTCAGTGATTTTATGCGTACTTTCAAAAATATATAATAATTATTTTTATTCAATTATTTTGCTGATATGGTGGGTATGTTTTAACTCGTATACGCTGATGTCTTGTCACGATCAATTCAGGCATAGTTTTCGGTTACTCAAATATTAGCCGAGGCATTACTTTCAATGGAAGAATTATTCAGGCAACTTAGGCTTGAACTCGGCCCCTAAATTCTTAACAACTCAACTAAAAAACATCGTTCGCGGACACTTTTCTTACTGCTTGATTTACACTTCACGTGAATTGTCTGCTATAAGTGTTGAGATTCGGGGAAGAACATGTGATGAGGTCAAGAGATTTCAAATCAACCCCAGTACTATCACAAAACGTATCTAGCCACTACCACTTGGATTTACTAGACATCAGTGTTGGCTCTTGGCGCCTCCGATTCCCCTAGGAACATTTGCCATCTACAGGAACGGGACGGTAGGTTGTGCCATAAGCAGTGGCAATACCATTAGTTTCTTTGAGAGAACACCGTACAAGGTGATCATTTAAGTGTTTGATCAACATTTTACCTCGTTTTGTTTACGAAAGGTATGCGTACATTTGAGTTTTTTTTATCGGCAATAGATAATTTTATTCAAGTAAATAAATTACACGAACAAGTAAAGAGGCCTCGGGCCTGTGAAAACGTGAAAAAGGCCTCGAGCCTGTGAAAACGTGAAAAAAGTCTCAAGCCTGTGAAAACGTGAAAGAGCAACATGCTCAAATTGAAAATACCAAAAAACATTAATGTAATGAGAGATTTTGTGAGACTCAAGACAAACTATGTCAACAATCCATTGAATGCGCCATTGGAGAAAACGAGGCGCTAAATTGGAAGGTCAAAAGACTTAACGGAATAGTCGGAGTGATGCCGGAAGACCACTGGTGTGAATGATGCCGGAGATGAAATGGTGATGAGGGACTGATGTGAACAAGTGAACAGAACGGATGTGACCGTGCCAGATCTGGCCACAGACAGGTGAAAGAGGCTCCAATCTGTGAAGAGATGGTGGTACAGTCCCGGATGAGTGAAAGAGAATCGGGGGTTGAGTCCAGCATTGGGTTCCCGGCGACTGGTCCTGGGAAGATTTCCGACGGCTGGAGATGGCTGATCAACGGCATGGACGGTGGTTCCGTGCTAGATTTGGCTACGGACAAGAGCGCAATGGTGGTGTGGCGACTCAAATATGCAAGTGGCGATGATTGTCGGCTGAGTCGGATCGCCGTGGAGAAACAAATTTGAAAAAGTGGTGGAGTTGCAGATCTTAGATGGAGAAACATACCTGAGATGAACCGGATCGCCAAGGTGGTGCTGCAAATCTGAGATGGAGAAACAGATCTGAAAACGAGCTTGACCAGAGCTGCAGAAGCCGGGAGAGGCTACCGGCAATGAGGACATAGCGGGACAACAGCTGGGCAAAACGGGCGAAGCCTCGTGGAGGAGAAAATGTTTTATTTTTCCTAGTTGAATCGCCTTTGTATATACTAAAGCAGTGATGATGAATAAAGAAATGACTTTGAATCTCAATAACAAATACTCGTAAATGTGGTTATTTACGTTTTTAGGACAAAAGTAGGTATTTATTAATTAATCAAATCTTCCATACAAAGATGGTTTAACGGAATAGAACCAACACAGTCAATCCAACTAGCAACACCGGAACCACAAACTGACGACCTAGCCAGGTTATGGGCCAATTTGTTTTGCCGACCTTCTAATGGAAATAAACTCTATGCTGGAGAACTAAATCAAAAAAGCTCTAATATCATCAAGGCACTCTACGCTTAAAGTGTGTGACGTGTTCCACATTGAAAAAATATAAAGTCAAGTGCATGGTTGTGTATAATGATACAAGTGAAACTCTACTAATAAAGTTGACATTTTAGTAGTGGGATCCCAACCTTTATATCTAACATGTTATAGAAATTGTGAAGTATGAGATCGGTTCAACCAATGTTCTATGCATTTTTCGGTTGCATAAGCCTTCACCTAAATTTAACAAAAATTAAATGGCCGTTTAATCTACCAATTTTAATAATAATTCATTTAATTGTGTATAGTTTTTCTACAAATTAATATGATGTAACGAGTAAGGTTTCAAGATCACAAGTAACAATCACAAAAGTCCCAACTAGTTCCATTCAATCTTGAATTTCTTGTGGAGCTTATTGATGTATACAATGGTTCCCAAGTAAATAGTGTAATCCAAACTGCATGTTCAAGTCAAAATAGCTTGTCACAGCTGTATATTCTGTCTTATTAAGCATATACCTACTTCTTTGTTAATTATTTACGAGCATTATGTGGATTACTTTTGGTCAAATATTAAAACAAATTAATATGAGCTGATTAGATACTTCTAAGTTAGTGTCAATACAACACAATTTATAAATAACAACTATTTGTTCAATGAGTTCATAAAATTTAACTGTATCCTCTCAACTCTCAAACTTTTGCGAACACAACATATCGAATCATGTTACTCTTAAATGGTCAATTCATTACCTAATCTTCACCAACTATTGATAATGTAACTTGTCCCATTTTCATTCTCATTTACACTCAAAAAAAAAAAAAACGTAAAAAATTATCTATTATGTGCAACTCTTGAACGTACAAGTAACAGTGAAAACTGAATTTTGTATTATTTTATTATTGTTCACTAAATTTAATATACTTTTTATATTTTTAAATATTAATTCAATATTCTTTAACATATTTTTCCATATGGCGACCAATTGACCATGACCAAAAGAGATAGATATTTCAATATAGGTATAATCAGTCATTGCCATATATTTTATTTTGTAACTACATTTTGCGGAACAATTAATTAAACAAATACTAATTATATGAATATTATAAGTAATTTATGCATAGTTAATTTATTAAAATATCTTGTTGACGTCTTCAAATGAAAAATATATAAATATACGGACCCAACCTCTGAAATCTGAACCCGTGCTCTCACAAGACTCCAAAACCTCATCAGAATCAATGGCAGCTGAGCTTCCCGGCGATTCCGCCACCGTGGATCCATACG
>JAYMTA010005629.1:0-11196 GCA_036897625.1 Pelargonium cotyledonis | reverse complement strand
GGTTAGTTGTTTAATTCTTCAAGTTTTGTGGCCAATTTTATCATTTTATTGGGCTAAAAGCCCAAAAAAACCCTGAATCTGGTGTGAGAACTGGGCTATGAGTTTGGCAAAATCTTAGATTCTTAGTGATTCAGCTCACGACTTGGTCGAGTTGAGCCCCGATATGATGCAGTCGAGCCTACGCGTTCCTGCCAACACGGCTAATCGAGTAACTGGAGGCACGTGACAGTGCGTGAGGACGAGTGCGTCACGTGGTTGCCGCGTGCGAGGCACGTGGAAAAGGGGGATTGACGTGGGCAAAAGACCAACGGTTACGAGACCCATATCTGACGTGTACGGTCAAGATCCATCTCCACCATCCTCCAATGGGGCCACGTGATTTATTTGGAAAAAAATTAAAAGATAAACCCATAATTAGTATTGTTTTCAATCATTCCCTTGCCGGAGACATTTGTTCGTCGCACACCAAACTCTCCTCTCTCTCGTCGAAGAAGCGTGAGCGAGAAACAGAGCATCGGCATAACCTGTAGCAGAAGCAAGAAATAGCCAGATTCGCCTCAAATGGACGACTACACTAGAGAAATGATGGACCTCAAAACCCTCGTCACGCGAACCCTAGAGAAGAAAGGCGTCCTCGCCAAGATCCGGGTACATTTTGCGCTCCATTCCCACTTTCCCATCGATTTCTCTCATTTTCTCGCCATAAGGTCGTTTCATTTCAACTGGGTTTTCGTTAAATTATCGATTTATCTTCAAAGGTAGTTTTTTTTCCCCTTCTCTTCCTGTTTTTGTTCCGAGTTGATCATGGGTTAGTTATGGGTGGTTTGAATTTTGGGAAGCATTTTATGGGGTCTCTATAGTCTGGGATGTTGTAGATTGGCCGATCTGCAAGTGCAGGTGGTTCTGGGCTGTGGGGATATTGGAGAAGCATTTATGTGCCTGTACTGTTGTTGTTCATCATATGGATTTGAAGGGTGTTTGTTTCTTCGTAAATGTGGTTGGATATGACTGATAAATGAGCCTTTTGTTTGGATGCTATTGTAGGATCATAATTGACTGGTTTTGTTTGATTTTTTTGTTAGGCTGAGTTGAGGGCAAGTGTGTTTGAGGCTATTGAAGAGGAGGATAGGGTAGTTGAGAAGGAAGAAGGCTTGCCACCTGCACTACTAGGCAGTTGCAATGATCGTGCAAAACAACTTCATGCCTCTCCTTCAGGTACTTCTGCTAGCCTTTTGTTTTTTTTTTTTTTATCCGCTGATTGGGAATTGATATCTCGTTTTCCCTATAACGATTTTGTTTTTGGCTTTTTGCTTAGCTTCTAGGTTATAATAACCTATCCATGAAGTGTAACATTACATAATTGGGATTTATAGTTTCATATTTTGTGCCCTAAAGATACGTAAAGACTAGAACTTGATATGGTGGAAGAACCATGATGGTGAATTTAGGGAGTGATGAGCTTCTGGTCGGTGATTTGGTGTTTATAGCATTGATGCAACATACAATTATTATGTACAGTAGCATCTTACAGTCCTTGTTGGTACAAATATAAATTACTTTTTCTACAGTAATCAGCTCATCCCATTTTTTTCTCACGCCTCTTCCTAGCAATTCGTGTATAATCATGAGCTTTTTCAAGAGGCTGACAATTTGTATTCCTTGTTTCTGCCATCTACTTCTTTTAATTTGTTATGCTGTTCTGAATGCAGGAAGGTTGTTAACTGCATTAATATGTGAGTACTTAGATTGGGCGCAGCTAAACCACACACTAAAAGTCTATCAGCCTGAGTGTAATTTGGTAATCAAGTAACATTTTTTTCCTTTTCTGATTTTTTACTCATTTTGTGAACTAATCTTTAGGATGTGTTGTTTAATCAGCTATTGTTTTCGAATTGCAGCAAAAAGATTCTTGGAAAGCTGAGCTTAAGGAGTTTAGCAACAAGAATGGATATGATCTCAACAGAAATGGAGATAGTGGCCCTTTGCTTTTGGATGTTCTTGAAGGATTCTTAAAATTTGAGGTTTGATGTTTGATTCCGCTGTAGATATCTATTTGTTCTCATGAGTTCAGAACTAGTGGCTCTGTATCGCTATTTTATCTAGAATAATGAAAATAATTGTCTTTCTTTTTTTCTCAATATGTTGTTGATGGCTATGTTGCACGAATGTGGAATATGTGATACGATACAAATATGGCCTACACACTTCTCAGAAAATTTAGAATACTATACGTTACAATACGTTGTATAAAAATAATAAATATATGCTTATATAAAATAGTACGAATCACAAATATAACTAACTAACTAATTAATTAATTAATCAGTCAAAATTACGTTGAATTCAAATCAAACACAAATAACCGTAATTCAATTTCAGTATACAGTATAATGCAAGCGTATAAACTTTGGAATCCTAATTTGTAAATGGCATTCACATCGGACATAAAACAACAATTGAAATTCAATGAAGATAAAATTTGGAATCATAAATTGTAAATGGTATTTGCATCAGACATAAAACAACAATTGAAATTCAAATTAAAAAACTTAAATAAACAAAAATGACGTAGAATGCACAGTTTTTTTAATACATAAATTCACTAAATGACTTATTCTGTATGTATTTAAAGTACCATGACAGAGTATTAAATACGAAAACACAGGACTGAAAAGCACATTGGTGCATCATAGGTTGGCGGGAATTGTTGAAAATGATTAATTGTAACCTTTCTATGGTTTCCAAAAGCTGATAGTTAGGTAGTTTTTTTTTTGTTTTATTTATTTATTTAATTTTTTTTATTTCTTATCCGGACTGGAATTGTAGGATATTCCGTAATACAATGAATCATAGTCGAATTTCATTTCATCATGCCGTCTTATGTTCTTTTTTATATCTAATATCTAAATTGAGCCGACATTGATGAAGTTCCATATTTATGTGTAGTCTAGAAAATCGCAAAATATTACTGTTGTGTTTGAGATATGAATCTAAGAGTGAAGCGCTCTACAAATTACAACTAGTTTATTGGCATTAAAATATAAATCTTTGATATCGCGGACTTTATTCCAACGCAAAAGTTTAACATGATAGTTGAAAATTCAGTACTAATTTTATGCCCTTACATGCCTCTCATGTGAGCACAATGTCGCTTTACATGTGGCCCATGTACAAGTTTTCTTCTTGTCTTGTGTTGTAATTTAATACTATTTATTCAGGGTGATGACAAGAGTTGAACTCATGATCCTTAGGTCAACAAGTCTCTGATACCATGTTAAATTTTAATAATGAGTTACATACAATGGTATGGGCTTCTACTGCTAAAATGTCAACCTTGTTAGTAGGGTTTCACTTCCACCATTATATGTAGTTTATTTTTTTAAATGTGAGACTTTAGTCACTACTTCAGCACTCCTTCACGTGCTCTAATACCACGTTAAACTTGATTTCAATCTAAAAACTTAAACTTTCAGTTGATTTGGTCCTTAACATAGAATTAGAGCAAGTTTTGTTTGGTCATTGTGACCCATCTGCCTTACCTCCCTTCTTGGTCCACTCTCTTATCGAATCTGCATTTGAGGGGGAGTTTTAAAGAGTACCACATTGAAAAATGTGCAGTCTGTCACCACTTGATATGTTGTTTGGGCCATCCACCTAACGTATTAAACTTTTAGTTGAGTTGGTACTCGACAAATATTTTAATCAAGTATATGTTTTGCCGAATGAAGAAAATACTTAACAGAAAAGACATTGAATAAAAGCTACATTATCATTTCTTCATGTAAGAGCCAACTTCTTTTTTCCCTCCCTAAAGCCATACCAAAAGAAGGAAGTTTTTTGTTCTATTAAGCTGAAAATTTTGCACGAAAGCTTTTCGACAAGGGGATTGAAGTCATACCAATACTGATATTCATTCATTTGGCATGCTAAAGATGTTTTAAAAATGCAATCACAATTGTTAGTTTTCTCATTTTCTCGTTTATTTTCTCATTGCCAAAGTGGTATTGCTATGTGTAATGGGTACAAGATCTGTATCAGAAATTGTTAGCTCACATGCGCGGGTACTTAATAGTTGCTATCTTCACTCGACATGATCTTTAATATCAGTGATTCTTTTCTTACACTGCTTGTCTTGTTATCATGTCATTTAATTATGTAAGTATTGTCCTAATCTTATAATATGGTTATATTTTTGCATGCCGTATGTGTATGGTTGAGAAAAGACTTGAAAAAGGTGATTGCATATAGGACTTTATGAGAAACTGTTTAACATGGGATATTACATGCAAAGTAGATCAATATTTCACTGGGAGGGATTGGTTTGACTCCAGTTGAAGGTGCTGTGTGTTTTAGATGAAAAACCTTTTTGGATTAATGAGTTAGAACCCAGGGTCTGTTGCGGACTTGATGTAAAAGCTTTAAAGATGAGAAAGCCCTTTCTTTGACTTGAGTGGTCAAAGAAGGATTTTGTGGATTTATGTTGTGTGTTGTAAAGAAGTTATCTATGCAGATTGCAATCTGTTACCAGGAGTTTATGTAGTACTATGGAAAGAAAATGATATATTAGGTTGTAAAATGATGATTAAAATCTCAATTTTGCACGAACACGGAATTATTAAGATCACCATCCAGTTGTAGGTCATACTGGTTATATATTAATTAAGGTTGCTCTACATGGTGATGTGTTTGGACCACCTTCTGTTTTCCTTTATATTTCGTATTCTGATTATGTGTTACTCGTATCAATTTTTTCGGTAGAATTTATCTCAAAGGAGTAGTAGTGGATCCAGTTTAGAGTCCCGGAACAATCGTAGGCCTTCTTCATCATCTGTTGCTGGGGGCTTGCCTCCACTTGGAAGGTGCTGCACTAACCTTACTGTTCTATATTCACTCTCTCTCTCTCTCTCTCTCTCTCTGTGTTTGTTAACTAATGAGTTCTGGTTTGTGGTTATGTTAGGCTGGGTGCTGGTTCTCAGACATCTGGTAAGTGATAAAGTCATGATCCTCTTACATCCTTCATAATCTGCTACCTGCATACTTACTTTTGAGTTGTTATCTAAGACATCTTAAGCATTCAGATAGGAGAGCAGGGTCCTCCAGCTCTGGTTACAGGAAAGAAGAGTACAATTGGAGATATGACAGCGATGAGCTTCCCGAGGATGTAGTTCGAGCTTCAGCTGCCTTGGAAAACCTGCAGTTAGATAGAAAAGCTAGAAATCTAACATCATCTTGGAGGTTTGTTTGGAACTCCCTGTTATAAAGAATTACACCCATTAACCATATTGCTCGAACTGCCTGTTAGTCTCTGAAAACATTCTGGACATAGGAAGTATTATATCTATTGGAGTCCGGTTTTCTCGATGTTGTTGATCCTTTTTTTCTTGTTTGTTTCTTTGGTACCCACGCATTGTTTCTTCAATTAGTGACTGAACTCCCATATAGCTAGATTCATTGATTCTCAACGCTAATCTGGTTGCAGGCACGGAGGAGATGAAATTATTGAGGATGATGGAAGGTCCGATCACATGTAGTAGCTGTAGCTGATCAACGACACCGGTTGTTTGGATACAATGTATTTTATTTCGTTCCCGAGAGATGCACTAACCAGGGTAGCTATTGTTCTGTAACATTGTAATGTAATGTGAAGTGATTTACTAGTACTTTGATTTGTTATTCAACACTGTATCTACCCTTTCCGAGGAATTTATATCCATAACATTTTGTTGCAATAGTTTTGAGATTTGAATGAATGTGATGAAACTTTACATTGAGCTCTAATTTTCAGTTTTCTCTAGAATCCATGTTTGGTTTGTGAAAAAGTAAACATTTTTTAAGAACAGGAAATTTACATTCCAGGAACCAAACATGCCCTTAATTCAGGAAGTTTCGTGTGTGTTTTGAAAAAACAATTAAGAAACCAAAAAAATCATATTTTTATTTGGTTCCGAAAGAACAAAAATGTGGTCGGCTACGAGTGAAACCCAAAAGCCCACGTTTGTATCGTTGGCCAAACAAGCCGTTGTCGTCGTCGTGGCTCGCTTCGGTTTCAATACGTAACAACGCACGGCCTCTTCGTCTTCGTCTTCTTCTCGTCTCTCTCCGCATATCGCGGGACTGAGCTTTTGATCAATGGCTGCTCTCAAGCAACTTTCCAGAGCCCGATGCTACACCATAGCAGCAACCTATTTGTGCAGAGCCTTCTCTTCGTCGGTCAATAATTCCCAATTTGACCTCAAAGCCCAAGCTTCGCTCTTCCACGACCCCCTCCACTTACGTCCCAGCTCCGGGGACAAACATGTCAAGTGGGTTTTTCTGGGCTGTCCCGGCGTCGGCAAGGGCACTTATGCTTCTCGGCTCTCGACCCTCCTCGGCGTCCCCCATATCGCCACCGGCGATCTCGTCCGCGACGAGCTCTCCTCCTCCGGTCCTCTTGCCTCTCAGGTCTGTCTCCAACCTAACTTACTGGTTTCTTTATCATTGTTATAAAATAAAAATAAAAATGTAATTTTGATGATCAAAATTCATAAGCAGCCATGTGAGTGTGCAGTTTCTATCTTGCTTTACCAATTTTGGCCCATAATGTGAAGTTTCTTGAAGATTCACTCAAATTGTTTCTTCAGTCGACTTTGAGTCTTTGAGCTCTGGAGCTTCAGGGATATCAAATTGTTTGATATTTCCTAGAATGTTTTTTTAGGAATATTATGATTTGTTTATTTAGATATGAGATTAGCTACAAGCCTTGAAAGATTCTAAAAGTATCCTATTTAGATACAATTGGGAAAGTTTTATACTTTTGTGCCTAATTTTTTTAGACTTGCTAAGGCTAGGTGGAGTTGGACTTATTGCAGTGAATAACAGTTTACCTTAAGAACATGCCGGTAAATGTTATGGTAAATTTTCATGTTAAGGATTTGAATTTGAATTTCATAACCCAATCAAAAGCTGATCTTAGATGTAAATTTGATTTTAAGATCATTTTTATTGTTATTGCATTTTTGTAGGTGATGTGTGTATATTTTGAAAATTTTGCAGCTTGCAGAGATTGTTAAGCATGGACAGTTGGTTTCAGATGAAATTATAATAAATTTGTTGTCCAAGCGTCTTGAAGCTGGGGAAGCTAAGGGTGAATCTGGATTTATTCTTGATGGTTTCCCTCGAACTATAAGCCAAGCGGTGAGCCCTGTTGTGATCAATTGCTAAAAGGCTTAGATATAAAACTCTATAATTTTGTTAGAATAGTTTTAGGAACTGAACTATACAATATATAAATATACTTACACTTTTTGAACTGAAAGTTGATTTAAGATCAATTGTGCATCACTTTGTGCGACATGGACTATGCTTTCAAATAGAAATCATAGTTTATGATTAAAAGGGTTATGGCTTATAGCTGAGTGGCAGAAAAGATTCTCGGAATATGTATGGAATCTCCATGAATAGGATAAAACCTTATTCTATGGTATTTCCATCTACATGAGATTCATCGTGCACCCCAATTTATTGGGCTTAATCTGTATTCATTTAGCTGATTTGAATCGCAAATGCTTGTAATCTTGTGTGGCTGGTTTTGTCCCACAATATTATTTGGTATTGATCAGCGACTATGGGATGCCTATATCCTTCCGCTCCATCGTGTCATGGCAAAGTCTGCAGCTGGATCAGTCTGTTTGGGTAAGAGTCTGAAGTTTGAAAATTGATGAAATTTTCTTTCCTCTCAATAAAAATAGACAGACACTTCATCAGCTATTGCAGCATTAATATTCACTCAACATATTATATATTTATGAAGCTGATTTGTGAAAGCACTCTACCAATATTGATAAGCAAATAAAAATGAGCCACTTTTATGAAACCATAATATTCCGACTGCATCGAACAATTTTTAACTTAGTATGTGTGAAGCATCCAGGCCGTTGAAGTTTTATATATGGCAGATGGGGCTTTCTGGATATTGAACATATTTTTCCCCCTCCAAAGTTCTCTTTGTTGGAAAAATATATTGTTTTGATTCTGATATTAGGTTCTTATGTTCTTCAATTCGTGTTTTGCTTCTTTTTCCCAGGAAATATTGGAGGGGGTGACAGATATTGACTTGGTAATTAACCTAAAGCTTCGTGAAGATGCTTTATTTGCTAAATGCCTCGGTAGAAGGACTTGCAGTGAATGCGGAGGAAATTATAACATTGCCTGTATTGATATCAAGGGTGAGAATGGTAGCCCTGGAATGTACATGCCTCCACTTCTTCCACCTGCTAACTGTGCATCAAAGCTTATCACACGCTCTGACGATACAGAACAAGTAGTCAAGGAACGCCTCCGTATATATAACCAAATGGTATTCCAAATGAGAATTTCTTTCGATCCTATCCTGTTGAGATTATAGTTAAATTTCAGATGATTGATTTAGTTTTATTCCTATACTTAAATTGCATCAGACTGTCCATCTTGAAAGGTATATTTGTATATCCGTAGGGCAATAGTAAAGAAAAAGAGAGGTTTTTTATGTATAATAATGCCATTGTGATTGGTGTATGGAATATTACAGCACTAGCACAAGATTTTATCTTTATTTGAGACGCTGCTAACGATTCTTTTTCGTGCAGAGTCGACCTGTGGAAGACTTCTATCGCAGTCGTGGAAAACTGTTGGAATTTGACCTTCCCGGAGGAATCCCAGAGTCATGGCCGAAGCTGCTTCAAGCTCTGAATCTGGACGACCATGATGGCAAGAAGTCTGTAGCAGCATAAATTTGTAGAACTTTAAAGTTTGTTTACGGGTTTTAGGGTAGATCATTCTTTGCATGCGGTGCATGTATGCACTGTTTGGTTTGGTAGGAGTGAAGAAACAACATTTGTACGCGATATAAGCTGTTGAAACTCAAAACCGCTTAAAATTGGCGGACACGAAGTCATGTAATAAGCCAAAAAAAACTTAGTTTCCATAGTTGCAAGTGGATTGAAATATCAAATGTCATGTATGAAAGAAATAGATCTTATTATTATGTGTAAAGAGCAGCTCCTTTTTTGGTGAATGTATTGTAAATGAGATCCAAGAAACAAAACACATCTTGACAATGTTTATAATGTACCAAAGAGAAACAACAATGATGTGTAATTAATATATTTACTTGCAAAAGATTGCTTCCAAGGTACATCTTATATTTACAAAGAATCATCCTCCTCAACTGTCTCTACAAAAATTTTAACTTGTGACGGCTTCTTTTCGGACTGGTCAGCTGTTAATTTTCGGGGCTTACATTTATATACAGACATATACAATCATATTTCGGATTACAGCAGCTTCGAATTACAAAATTTAATACACGTCATCATCTATATAAAATTTGATCCCGAGCTGCGGACGTTACTTAATAAGCAAGAAATTCGGATCCTACGAGGATGTAACCAGCAACATACGAATAAGAGAAGCTTCAAACCATCTTGTTGTCGATTCTGAAATACTCCAAGACTGTTGCATTGCAAAAGAAACATCTCTGGCAGTTGAGAAGATGTCTGGTGATGCAGCCATAGCAAGACCTGTGCGAACATGGTTTGAACTCGGAATCTGCTTCACATGCATAACAAATGCAACACATGCTCTCCTCGACATCTTTATCTCCATGAAGCTCTATAGTTTCGGCTTCTGAGTCCATTCTGGTGTTCAGTAGGCTTAAAAATCCCTCTAGCTTCCACAGTTTTGCAAGATGAGCATCCCCTTGGAATGATCCAGCCTGTAACATCAATTATCTAGATATTAAAGTGGTGATAGTGACAGTACATTCAAGTCTAGCATCTAAACAAAACAATTGATAAAGACGGAAAATTAGAGTCTAGCATTTAGATAAACATTTATCAATTAGCATTTCAAGCAATGCAAGATCAACAAGCTAAAAGACACTCAGCTGTAATAGTACAAATACCGAAGGAAATATATATACATGTACTAGCATATAACAATTATACATCTACGCATGGGGATCTAAAATAGACAAGAAATTAATGTTGACCAGAACTAACCCAGTTGTAATTCAATAGGTACTGGAAGCCAATATGAACAGTGTTGGGACAGTCCATGCTTGCAAACACACCCACAATATCATCATGCTCAACGCATTTTGTCTCCTCACTAACATCGAACAGATTGAAAATCATTCCTACAATGGGTGCTAAGATCATCCCTCTGTTTAACTTGTCCAAATATTGACCATGTTGTCTAAGAGACCTGCAAAGCAAACACGCACATAATAAATTTAGGATGTATCCAAGAGTCTTTTTCACTCAGAGTTGCATCCAATTATTAAGCTCATTCATGAGTAATCAAACTTGGAACCAGCATGCAAAAGCCAAACTGTTCACAGTCCACACATTCAGAGAAGATTATAACAAACGTCAAGAAACTTTGAGAGAGATGTTTAAGTAATAGGCATACAAACAAGATGTTTTTATAAAACTACCTCTTTTATTTCCGACAAGGAAATCCCTACAACTCAGTAGACAATCAGTATCAATAACCTTGATGGCAGACTCTCCATAGGCATTCAAGTCAGATATTGATTCCCTAGACTATAGGATTAGCATGAATTAGCCAGTAAAATGAATTGAAAGACAGAACATATGGGTAAAGAGGAACTAAATGAGTTTCAATTCGTTAGCATGTGAACTTACATGTCAAAAAAATCAGTGTCCACAGCTGAAGTAATATGGTTTAGAATAAAGACAATTAGCTCAGTTAGCCTTCGCAAATTTGAATTACTTCTTGACAGGAATGCTTGAGGGATCTCAGATGTGCAGAACTCCAAAACCCTTGCAAGATTGCATGAGAGATCAAATATGACACTGCATTTCCTGTGCATAAACTCTATCTGCAAACGGCACTATACAACAATTATATATATAAAAAAAAAAAAAAAAAAAGGAAGGGAAAGAAGATGGTTCTAAAATAATTGAAGAGTAATCCATCACTGCACAAAAGAAGCATCCTGAAGTATTATGTTAACAATCTGTACCTTTTTTTTTTTTTTTTGGGTTAAAAGTATATTTGGTACCCAAACTTTGGTGGAATACAAAATTTGGTACCCAAACTTTAATTTCACCAGATTTAGTACCCACATTTTGATTTTTGACACAATGTGGTACCCGCCGTTCGGTTCCGTTTCCAGATCCGTTAACGGCTTTTCCGCTGTGCAGGCCGCCACAC
>JAYMTA010005628.1:0-11203 GCA_036897625.1 Pelargonium cotyledonis | reverse complement strand
CCGCCCCCCCCCCCCCCCCCCCGCGCCGGCGCCGCGGCGGCCCCGCCACAAAGCCCACATTCTGTTTTGCTCTTCTGTTTCTGGTTCGGTCGTGTTTGTGGTCTTTGGCGGCAGGGTGATCAAGAAATTTGAAAGATTCGTTTTCTCTTTTCTGGGTTTCTTGATTTTGAAAGATTATGTAGAGGAATTTTGATTTTGTTTCTTATTTATATGAAAAGGAATTGTTATTTGTAACAAAATAGTTTTTTTTTTCTTTCTTAATTTATTGCAAAACATACGACAACAACATGAGTTGCTTCCCATGTTTCCGGAACAAGAGAACAAACAGCAAGAGGGAATCAACGTCTCCTCCTAATGAACTCGTGGAGGAGCCTAGCGTAGTAGCTGGTAATTTCATTACTGATGTTTTTTGGGGGTTTCTAGTGATATTATCTATAATTCTGTAGTAAAATTTGAAGGAAAACTTGTGTTTCGTGTCGATTAATGTATGTAAATTCAGTATTGTCTAGAGACGGGCGCGCAGATTGTTTTGATAGTAAGATTTTGTGTGGTTGTTATTTGCAGATACTAAGAAACAAAAAGCAGCTGACATTGATCCTAACAAAGTTGACACTGGAAATATTAATGCTAATTGCTTCACTTTCCGAGACCTTGCCACTGCAACTAAGAACTTCCGTCAGCAACAACTGCTCGGTGAAGGTGGATTCGGAAGAGTCTATAAGGGTACAATCCCGAGTACCGGACAGGTACTTATAACACGTTCACTGTTAGTTTACAACATGTCTATTTAAGTGTTCATTTGTCGCATGGTCACTGTTAGTCTACAACATGTCTGTCCTCACTGTTAGCGCATGTCATTTAACACGCATTTAAAACTTACCGTACAGATTTCATTCCCATTTCTTCTTTTCTTACAAAAATACTATGTTTTTTTTTTTCTTCCACTGTGAACAATAGGTAGTGGCTGTGAAGCAACTTGACAGGAATGGACTACAAGAACAAAGAGAGTTTCTTGTTGAGGTTTTGATGTTGAGTCTCCTACACCACGACAACCTTGTTGAACTTGTCGGATATTGTGCTGATGGAGATCAAAGGCTTCTGGTGTATGAGTTCATGCCTGGGGGCTCTCTGGACCACTACATTCATGGTATTATACATGGATTCTTGATAAACAAAGTCGATCTTATACGAAGTTGAAACATTATTGGTAACAACATTTGGTTTGATTTTAGATCTTGGTGAAGACAAGACACCATTGGATTGGTACACCAGAATAAAAATAGCCTATGGAGCTGCACTAGGCATGGAGTACTTGCACGAGAAGGCGAATCCACCGGTGATATATCGGGACATGAAGTCATCAAACATCTTGCTAGACAGCGAATTCAACCCGAAACTGTCTGATTTCGGGCTGGCCAACCTTGGACCGGGTGGAGACAATGTGCCACCCAGTTCAAGAGTAATGGGAACATATGGCTACAGTGCTCCAGAGTACACAAGATCAGGTCAGGTCACAATGGCCTCTGATGTTTACAGTTATGGTGTTGTTTTGCTGGAGCTCATCACAGGAAGGAAAGCAATCGACACAACCAGACCAAATGACGAACAAAACCTTGTTTCCTGGGTAAATACATATGAATCTCTTGTTTTGTTATGTGTTTTCACATTGAGGTAGCGTTTGGATTTTTTTTCTTTTTCTTTCTATTATTAATGGGAGTTCCCATTTTAATCCAAACGCTACCTTAGTATTTTGTGTTTCTGATATTGTGATGTGCTTGTGTTTGAATAGGCACAACCATTTTTCAAGGATCCGAAAAAGTTCCCAGAATTGGCGGATCCTCTTCTATGGGGCCAGTTCCCGGAGAGAAGTTTGAATCAAATTGTTGCTGTAGCAGCAATGTGCCTGCAAGAAGAGCCAATGGCTCGTCCATTGATTGGTGATGTTGTGATGACCCTAAGCTTTCTCACAGTCAAAGAGCCTCTCCCACCTTCTAAAAAGCCTGCTCCCGCGCCAGCTCCAGCTCCTGAGCCAGCTCCCGCTCCAGATCCTGAGCCAGCTCCCGCCCCAGAGCCTATTCCTGAGCCTACTCCTCCCGCGCCAGCTCCTCTTGCACCAGCTCCCGAGCCTGCTCCTCCCGCGCCAGCTCCAAATCCTTCCCCAACGCCTGACAAGCACAAGAAGAGAGATAGCTCAGATGACTCTAGCTCAGATGAAGAAAAAAGAAATGACAAAGAAAAAGTTAACGTGCAGAAACCAAGAAGTGCAAGAAGTTCTGATAGCGACGACAGTGACGTTGGAAATAATTCATTCAGCAAGTACCATAGTACAAGAAATCATCGTGTTAACGAGTCTGATTCATCAGACGACGATGAGATCATCGTGGTGGAGACTAGTGGGATCTCTGCAGCAGCTGAAAACAGCATGAGCAAGAGATCAGAGTCCAATCACTTCAGCAATAGAGGATCCGAAGACGAAGGTAGTGTTCATTCTGAATAATAATCAACAAAAAGAACACATTGGTTGATTGCCTTGTGCATATATAGGAGAATCCAAACACTTGGTAGTGCTGGTTTTTGTCATTTTTGAATTTTAACATACGTTACTTCGCTCGCAAGCATGATCACGGGAAGGAGAAGCCAGCTGAGTTGGGGGGGTTTTATGTATGCTAATTTGAGGATTCTGTTTAATGTTCTTGTTCTTCCATGAAATTCGCACGAAAAATGACGACAAAGAGTATGTGGCATTGAGGCTACAATGCCTATGCATGTAAGTAGCTAAATACATTTGTATATTTTCTATGGAAGTATATAGTAAGGTTGAAATTAGCTGATAAATTTTGCTAGCTAGGTTTGTTCATTGTTGCAGGTGGCCCAAACTAGCCCTGCATTGGGTGGAAATTTTTGTTTTCTGTAAGGTTTCTTCAAAACTGATATTTTGGTGTATAATGCTCAATATTGAGTACTTGGTGTTATTTTCTTTTGCTGTCATTGTATTGAGAACAAGACAGACATGACATGAACTGGTGTTTATGGAACAATGTTGAAATTTACTACGAAATCAGTAGCTGGATTGCACATAATTTTTGGGTTTATGTTTTGTTTTGAAATTGACTCATTTTGTCTGAATTTTGCAGCATATGTAATGCTGTTAAAACAATCAAAAACTTGGGAATAAATTTGTGCAACCTGATATATTATATGTATGAGATCTTGACCAAAAGAAAAAACAGAAAAATATGAGTTTGAGAAAACTATCCTACTGTGTAACAAACAAGAAATCTCCAATATCAAAAGCTTGGTTTATAGATTTATACAAATAATATCTAAGTTCCCAATTGTGGATTTAGTGTTTAGATGTATTCTTCTAAGAAAATGAGGCTAAGTCACAATAAAAATATATTGTTTAGAGCTTATTAGGATTTACCATGTGCCACATGTCATTCATTCAAGGGACGTGTAAGTTAGGGCCCACAATTATATCTATAAACAACACAAACAATGTCAACAATATGTGGCAAACAAGGCATTGAGATTGGAAGAGTCAAAGAGTGAGAGTTTCAAAAGATTGGATTGGTGGATAATTTGCATAAACCTCCATAACTTAAAAGACACAACAACATTTCAAGAGAAACATGATGATGAACATCAAAAATCGCTATAGCTTAGTGATCTTATATTCTCTCAATCACAACACTCTCATCTATGAGCATGCACATTTCATCATATATATCAATGATCATATAGGTGAGAGACTCTAGCGTTCTTGGTTCATTCAAATAATTATGCAGAAAAAAAGCCTGAAGATCAGAGAAGTGTTTCTTGATTACTCAATTCATTAGTCCTCTTGAAGAGTTTCTTTATCAATGGCTCAATGATATCAGATGACCCAAAGTCTGTCAAAAAACGCTACACAAAGCTCGAACAACTAGTGAAATCCCCCAAAAAACAGAGTTTTGAGCAACAATTCGGGTTTTCATCAGAGTGAACACTTTGGTAGTGGAGGAATATAAGGACTCAGGTATACAAATATCATAAGCAAATCCAATTTTCCATGATCAACCAGAAAAAAGAAGATGTTATATAGATTTTATTACTATTACAGCCATGGCATCAACTCTGGTTCCATGACAAACTGAAAATATCCCAACCATTATAGTATACATGTATAGCTATATGGACTGGCACAACTGCACAAGAAGAGCCAAAACTGTAAACATCATGTGCTAGTCCCGTACATTATATAATATTACAGTATCTATATGTATCTAAATCTCCACTGTGTCAAGGAGTATCAACCCTTTGAAATTAGTGAAAAACCCGAAACCTTAGCCCCTTGTTATCCTCAACTGGCATCTCAAACCTCACCCTAGGACCGCGAGGCCTTTGATCAGTACTATTATCCTTGTGTTTCTTCAAGCACGATCTCAACTTCGCAACACGCTTAGAAGGCTCGTTTTTGGGATCAAATGGCACAATAGCTAGAGATTGGTTCTCAGGAAGTGAAATATGGATGTCTTGTAGGTTTTCAACAATGAGCTTCACATTAGGCCTATGGCAAGCTGGTTCGTGACCACGAATCACCTTGTTTCGCCTGACAAGCTGATGAAAACGCGCGAGCTCATCAGCTGACGAGTCTTTGCCATGAAACTGATCATAGATTTCATCTACCTCTTCGGAGGAAAGCTGAGGCTTTTCATTTTCTTTTCCTCTGTGAACATGAGAATGAGCATCTTTTTTGTGCTTGGCTGCAGGATGCTGAAGAGAGGAGCGGTCAAGCCCCAACCCGTTGGACTCCAAAAGGCGGCGAAGAGTATGGTGAGGTACAATGAAGTATACCTTGCCAAGTTTCAGGACAGACTCGGGGCGGACCACGATCCAAGGGTACTTGAACACGTCAGGGCGCGCCACGCAGTGTCTCGGGTTCTTTTTCATGACTTGAGCTGCAGTGACAGGGCTCTTGTGGAGCTCCACTCGGCCCCTCGGGTGCACAAGCTTGAGGACACCATGTTCTCTGGTGACTGAGCCTATTGCCATGTGAGTTGCTAACTTGCTGTGGAAGAGAAGTGAAGAAGAGAGAAGGAGAGATTTGAGGTCAGTACTTAATGGAGAGCTTAAGAGGATAAGGACAAGATCATAGGTGCGGAGAATTTCAGAAAAAGGATGTTTGGTAACATAGGAATTGTCAAACTATGATTGATTAGTGTTGCACAAGATGTTGAGGAAATGAATCTAGAGATCATCTAATGATGGTGAGCTATTTGTCTGTTGCTAAGATACAGTTTTTAATGTGCCTCTTGAGGTTCAAAAAGGGCAAATCTTGAAGAGCATGAACTCTTGCTGGCATGTTTGATGGTATATTATTAGCAAGAAAAACAAGAAACATGCTGAGAGAGGCTGTGACAGTGCAAGGAATTGCTCAGAAAGTGTATAGAGACTAGAGATAGGTATTGAATTCAAAACAATCGTATTATCCTCTACGAATCAATGCATTATATATAGTCGCTACGCGAGAATATTCTTTTCTCTCTTAATTCAAAAAGTCTAATGGCACGAGTTGTAGACTTCCCCGTTTTCCCGACTTAAAACAAACTTTACCATTACATCAAAACTCGTTGTTCGTTAATTTACAAATATGTTCACAAATTTAAGACATACAAAGGAATGACCTCAATCATCACATGACGTTTTTATCTCGACCATCATGTTAACATTTGCCCCTCTCGTTGTTCGTTAATTTACAAATATGTTCACAAATTTAAGAAATACAAAGAAATGACCTCAATCATCACATGACGTTTTTATCTCGATCATCATGTTAACATTTGCACCCGTCGTTGGCCTTCTTTTTCATTTTTTTTACTCTAGCAACACACCACGCTGTATTTAGAAAGTTGATAACAAAACTATACGACCAACTCAATAGGAATTGAACATACGATTTCATACATAAAGACGTGTGTATTGATGATTTTGAATTATTATTATATTAAATATTCGTCATCTACATATAGTAATTTTTAGTTTATATTCTATAACTCATATGTAATATTGTAAAATGTTCGAGTCAAAGTCTAACATTAAATTAAAAGTTCAACTTCTGTTTAGTCACAAAAGTTATCTTGCTAGGTAAGCCTATGATTATTTTAATTCTTAAATACCCCAAATCAACGTGAGAAACCTTAAAAAAAAAAATTATTATTTTGCCAATTTCTCTTAAACAAAATATTTGACAAATTACATGTGATTAATGTTACATGGATTTATTTAATTATTTAATTATGTTATGTTGGGTCCAAATCTAACAAACCCAATTTCTCATCCATAGAGCATTTCGGAGACAAGAATGTGCTCAACAGTCTCTGGCTTAAAGCAGATCTCGCACCAATCCCTCTCCTCCTCTCTCTCCATTTTCGCCGCTCTAGCTGCGGCACCAATTTAGTTCCACTCCGATCCGTCCGCCGGAACCCCAAAATGCTCCGCCTTAGAGCTTTCCGGCCGTCCAGCGACAAGATCGTCAAGATTCAGTTGCACCCTACGCATCCATGGCTCGTCACCGCCGATGCGTCAGATCACGTTTCCGTCTGGAATTGGGAGCACCGTCAGGTACCCTTTCTCTCTCTTCGCCGTTTTGCCTATCCAATTGCTCGATTCGCGCTCCAAATTTGTACCTTTTGGGGTTACTGATTTGGTAATGCCGACGAGTTTTTTAGGTGATTTATGAGCTCAAAGCTGGTGGTGTTGATGAGAGGCGTTTGGTTGGGGCCAAGTTGGAGAAGCTTGCGGAGGGCGAGTTAGGTAAATGCTATGCTCCAATTGACTATTTGAGCACAATTCTGAACTAGAGAGTATGTGATATCTGTAAATTTGTTTGGTTATTAGTTGCTCCACCTCTTCTGGTAGATTTTTGAAATTTAATTGATGAATGAATGTGTTCTTTTATCTAATTGTCTGGAAGCTGAAGTTGCACTTTAGCAGATTTCTTTGTTTTGCTAGACTAGGGTGAAATAGGTGTTCAGTAATGTAAACAAAGAAGTAAACTATTTGTTGCTTGATAAAAATGTGACATTTACTTGTCGGGTTACCTTAAATTTGATTTTGGAATAATAAGGGAGTTAAATTTTTTTCAAACTTTAATGTATAGCTACAGGACTCTCAGGCCTCAATTTTTCTGTATGTAATGTTTTTCATTTATAGTATCTTCCTGTTTATGTTTATTCGTTGATGGTATGTGATAAGCAGATTCTAAGGGAAAGCCCACAGAAGCAATGCGGGGAGGAAGGTAATGGTTACTGCATCTTGAATTCTATCATTTTTTTTTTCGTTTGGTAGTTACTTTTTGTTGAAAACTGAACCTGCCATGGGTTACATGGTTGCTTAAAGTGTAAAGCAGGTGAGCTTTTATGATGATGATGTGCGGTTTTGGCAACTTTGGCGTAACCGTGCGACTGCTGCAGAAGCTCCAACAGCTGTCAATCAGGTCACATCAGCTTTCAGTTCTCCAGGGTTCTCAACAAAAGGAAGACATTTTCTTGTCATATGTTGCTTGAACAAAGCTATATTCTTGGACTTGGTGACCATGCGTGGCCGTGATGTACCTAAGCAGGAACTTGACAACAAGTCACTACTTTGGTAAGTATGATATATGTGTATGATTAATATTGAAGAAAAAGAGAACATATCTCAGGGAACATCATTTTTGACTCCTTTACATCACAATTTGGCAATTAAAATTAACCTTTCTTTAGGACAAGTATAACTCATTGGTGAACTTATTTGCTTGTCCTCAAATGTATATAGTTATTTGTTTTGATAAGTTATTGTTCGTCTTTTGTTCAACCAATATTTATCAAGATTTAGGGACCATGTGTTATAATGTATAAGGCATTCAAATTGAGAAACATGTTAATTTTTACCCAAGAGGAGGGATTAGACCATATGCTGTATGGAAATACGAATGGGGGGAGACGTTAAGCAAATAATAAGAAAATGACTTGGCAATGCAAGACATGATCAATGATATGGTCCTAAAAAGGCTGAAGTGGAAAAGGAAAATATAGGAAGGGGATCCCAAATCCCATATAGTTTTCCTGAAGTATTCATGGAATCGATCCCAACTTATCCTGGGAAAAAGGTTTTGTAGTTGTATTCGCTTAAACTTATTTTTGCATTTTCTTTTGGTGCATGTAATATATTGTGTGTGTTTGTTGTGCCTTATTTGGTATTTGTTTTCCATTTATTTTAGTATGTGTAGATTTCACTGTCACTTATAAAAAGAGAAAATTTAATTTATAAAAATTGTTTGTTTTTTCCATTCTCTCACTGGTCATGTGTTGATTGCCAAGTAATTACACAACATAGCCAATTTCCTTGTTTGTTTTTATCATGTTTATATAATATATCTTGGTTCCTTTTTTCATTCTTGTTCTGTTGTAGTATGGAATTCCTCTCCAAATCTGTTGATGGTCCACTTGTTGCCTTTGGGGGATCAGATGGAGTCATCAGAGTTCTTTCAATGATAACATGGAAGGTTTGGGGTTTGCCAAGTTGAATATTGTTTACTAACTACCAGTTACCTGAATCACGAATTCATGATTTTAGACTTGTTTCTCTGCAGCTCGCACGAAGATATACTGGAGGCCATAAAGGATCTATTTCTTGTTTGATGACCTTCATGGCTGCTACCGGCGAGGTAAATCTTCATTTCCCACAAATGCGTACACGTCACATTTTTAAAATTTTTTCTTCTCATTGCTAGCCTTTTACTGTAATCTGCATTTTTGTGGCTGAGTGACATGTTCAGCTTGATTGGGTGCTATTGATAATGATGTTACACATATCTTTGAAGACTTCATTAACCACACGCCTTCTGAAGTTTGTCAAGTTGTCAGGTCTTAGTCTTGATAATTAACTATTTATCTGACAACACTTTCATGCACTGCTGTGCCACTTTCTAATGATGAGGATGAAAATAGAGATTCTATGATATTTAGATTTAATGAAAATGATTTTTGGTTGTGGATCTCTATCGTAAAAATGATGAGTATTAGAAGTGAGAACTATTAATTTTATTCTTCAACTTATTGAGATGATTTTGTATGGTATTGTAGTATATAGAACCTATGCACGCCTTATTTTCAAATGGCGCGCCTTGCGCCTTGGCACCAAGAGAGGTTTGCACCATTTTGCACCTCTTGCCGTCAATAATACTGAGTGCAAGAGGGAAAGAAAACAACACTAGTGAATAAAACATAGATATTAAATCACCTTGATTGGCATATACAACAAAAGTAGCTGAAAGAGGTGCTAAACAAATGCAGTGGTGGCCAATCTGCAATTCAATAGAAGCAGCTCCGCCTTTTTAAGTAATCAAAGAAGTGGTTTGAGAATGCTCCTCCTGCTGCTACTTTTCATTTTTGAACATGTTATTTCCGATTTAATTATAGTTGCAGTCAAGGGAATATAAGTTTACTTGAGAAATATGGAAATAATATATATGTATATTTATTAACATATGTACATTTTCCCATTGCACTACTTATGCATGTCTGTTTATGGATACTTTTGTATTTTGATGTAACTCATAAATGTTCCTTTTTCTTATATTTTGATCTGATTGCAGGCCCTCCTTGTCTCTGGTGGTAGTGATGGTTTACTTGTCCTTTGGAATGCGGACCACGGGCAAGGCTCACGAGAACTTGTACCCAAACTAAGCTTAAAAGTAACTATCTTTATTATCCCAGTATATTCATTTCATTATGTTATGTTGGCATTAGTGGATCATTTTATCCCTCCATGTGATTGTTTTGGCATGTTGAAAACCTATAAATATGCATTATGATGTAGGGAAAAAATGCTTTGAAGAAAAATGTGTGATCAGTACGGGAAGCGGGTAAATTTTGCTTATATATTGTGCTGGGGTTAGAGGTCGTGTTTATTTAATCATAATTGTTGAAGGATGAGCTTAGGTCATATAGTTCTATGGGTAGATCGTATTCAGATTTTTAGCTAATTGTGTCTGGAAATCAGAAAATGTCACTTTGATTTCTGTCTGCAACAATAGATATATTGTTAGGATATTAATGAATCCTAAAAACCTAAAGAAGAAAGGAGTGAGTGGCAAATTTTCTTTCTGAAGGTTTAAACATTGAACATATTGTTATCCACAATCAAATTTTGTTTGACTCGCATCATGGAAGATGAAGCATATTTCATAAACTTAAAAACTTTCAAAAGATTAGATTGACGTGTATGGCAATCATGTAAGAATCAGTTTTACCCTTCCTGTGCAAACATTTGGTTTCTTTGGCAAGATAGAAACCACAGAATATTTCAGGATCTGTTTACCACTGTCAATCTGTGGAATGGGTCTAAATGCTAAAATCCTCCAGTTTAGGAAGTGAACATCCTGAGTTTGAATTCGACGTCCATATGGGGGCAATCATAAGCCATATACATCTATTTGATGACTAGATGGGTGCTCCAAGAGGCCTAAATACCCCATGAGATAAAATAAAAAGAAAAGATTTATGCAAACATGCAGAAAATTTTGATTCAACCACTGAATGTGGATATTTCCAGAGATTTCAAACCAATGACAAATTTACCAGTAAATGAACTCTAAATTCCTTCAGTTTGACCTTTATGGCCGTGTAAACCTTGCCTCAGATGGACATTGTTTGCTAAATCTGAAAGTTAACAATTAGAATTAACAGTTGGATCATTCTCCTATCTCCGTCACACGGGCTGAAAATATCACATTTGCCATTCATTTTTTTGAAGCAAGAATTTTTTTTATCGTAGGAGCTCTATGCATACAATTTGTTGTGGTGTGGACTCGTTGGATGGGGTACTGTTTATATGAACTAGTAATGTAAGGAAATTGTTTATTTCTTTCCATATTATATGCAGATATACCTATTAATCAGTTTCATTTTAGGCGCATGATGGTGGTGTTACAGCTGTTGAGCTTTCCAGAGTGATAGGAGGTGCTCCACAGCTCATTACTATTGGTTCAGATAAGACATTAGCTATATGGGACACCATTTCTTTCAAGGTGAAGTACAAACTTTGAGAAAAACAAATTATGTGAAAACACTCGTATCATTAGGATTCCAGCAGTGAAGTTTTTGGCATTGATCTTGTTCCTTCTTCATTTTCTTTCTTTCTTTTTTTTTTTTTTTTTTTTTCAGGGGATCCCGGGTAT